>PVMI01088325.1:0-11098 GCA_008528875.1 Aulacorthum solani
TTTTAGTGTCTGTGTACACAAGAAGTAGTTGAAATAATGCTTCAATTTTCAACTTCAGTAACTTTTCTGGTTGGAAAGTGAATCTAGTTGGTGCATTGAGGAGGTCATTTTTTGAAATTCCCAGTAGTTTTCAAAAGCACCGACAAAAACAAAAAAAAAAATTAAGGAAAAACTGGAATTTTTAAGCAAAATCAATTTTTGAGAATATCGATTTTAGATATTGTTGTAAATCTAAAACAAATAACCGTAAACACATGAAATTTTCACTGAATGTTAATAATGGGATTTTATATACTTGATAAAATTTTTAAAAATCTTTCAAATCTTTTTAAGTTATTTATAGACATTTGAAATTTTCAAACTTTTAGTTTTTTTTTTTTTTAAATGACAATAAAATTGTATTCATTACCTAAAAAAGTTTCAAAATTGAGTACAAGGAACCTAATTTATTGTTACAATGATATATGAAAAATATTAAAAATCCATAGTCACAATTTTTTTTAATAAGCATTTACAGTTCGAATTTTGACAAAATACGTAAAAATTACGAAAATGAAATTTATTTTGAGTTAAAAATTCATAAAAAATTTATCTTTTTAAATCTAAGATATGAAAATTTCATTCAAGATTCTTCAGGATTGTGCCTACTTTTACATAAAAAAAATTTCTACCGGAAAGTCAAATCAGATTTTTATGAGCATTTGAATTACAACATATTTTTATATTCATCCAATTTCTCGTGTACAAATATTCTTATTTTATCGTTATTTAAAAACGAATAACTGTAAAAGCTTGAAATTCACACCATATGTTTAATTTATAAATTCCTTTACTGGATAGAATTTTCAATATATTTCAACAATTTTTGAGTTATTTATAGACATTTCAAATTATCCGTTATTTTAGTTTTTTATTCTATGAATGTCAATATAATTGTATTCGTTGAGTCAAAAAGCTTGAAAATTGAATTCAAGGCTCCTAATTTGTTGTTACAATAGTAGTTGAAAAATATTAAAAACATTTGTTACATATATTTATAAGTTCCAGATAATATTTTAATTTTTTATCCATATTATATAATATTATATTTTAATAAGCTCTCATTTGTATAAATTGCAATTATTAATTTATGACTTTTTCAGAATATTTATTTTATGTATACCTACTGAATTTTTCAATAGCTAAAAAAATTATATGGTATGTTGCACGTAAATTCTTTCCCGATCGTATTCTTTTTTTGGTTTTTTTTTTGGGTCAGTGGTAGGTTGTTTATTAATTCAAGTGTTTTCAATCATTCGGAAAAAAGATATAACGTTCCCAATCGTTTGATAGCCAGTGGAATGTTCATATTTTACTCAAAAAAAAACAACATTCCTACATTTCAAATACCAGAGATATATAATCAAACCATTCTAAGCACGTACACATTGATTCTTTGTAAGATAATAACAGCCACTGATGCATTCACGGACACCCCTTGTTGAGTAAAATGTATAGCCCTAAGTATGTTTATGTGTATACTATATTTTTTTAAACACGATTCTTTACGAATAATGTAATGATTTTTATAACAACGTTGTAATCGCGGTATAGGTATGAGAAAAAAATAAACGCAAGCGTCATTGATATTATAGTGTTGACTGTTCCAGTGTATGAGTATATTGGTATTTTGTCTGCTTATGTCCTAAAAGTATTATGTTACCTATGTTTAATAAAACGCGTAATATTCAAAATAATATTTGGGAACTTCTATAGAATACTGGGAACCAAATCTTATAAATCTAAATGGAATAATGAAATAACACATATTATTTCGTCTTTGTTTTGGCGGGGCTTTATTTATATGCATTTAGGCTTCCACCATAAAAAAAAAAATGTAATATAAGAATGCTTACCATGCCCACGCCTTCCATTGAGCACAGAGCACTTCCGGCAAACAGCGACCAGCGAGTCATCGGCCACACCACCAATTTGGAACGTTCTTCAGGGAGGAGAGGGTCGCGTCCGCCGTCGTTAGTGAAAATGAAGTAAAATAACACTACGGCGCCTACCGAAATGAGTCCGTTGGCAATGATTGAAAATGGTACCAAGTATTTAATAAATTGTATCATTCCCATGGGAATGATCAATAGAGCTACGACCAAGGGGTACCAGCGGATGTTCAAATCGTGAAAAAAGTAGCTCCAAGTGCCCACTTCCGCACCTGTAGTGTAAAGGTCGACGAGCTGTAAAGAAAAAGAATGAGGGTGGATAATTTGCGATGTTAGAACCGTACAAAGGCTGTACTTAGTACAAAACGTTTATACGATAGTGCGTTCAACGAGTCTCGTTANNTTTTATTAAGATTTAATTAAAATTGTTTTTCGAGTTAACAATAATCTGCAACAGTTTTCTTAGTATCTTCGATTTATCATCATAATTTCAAAAGAGTACTGTTTTTAATTTATAGCATTATAGTTTATAACAGCATGTTAAAATAGATTTCAGTTGTGGATAATTACAAATTTAAAGTTTCTTTTCTTAAATTTAACTTAATACTCAATCAAGTATGAATATAATATCTAAAATCAAATTTTGAAAATATAAATGAACCACACATGAAAAAATTACAGAGACTTCTGGAAGATGCTGAATATATAGTTATAAATACCTAGGAATTATTATAAGTATGAATAGTACATAATATGAAATAATGTTTTCGTTGGCAGTATTGTTATTTGAGTAAGTATATAAGTATTATAATATTAATAATATAAACAAGACTTCTCACCACGTTCTTTCTTTCTTTCAATAACTTTTCTAACTAATTTTTTATTAAAACATAACGTTGGACTATTATTATACTGAATTAGAACTTATTAGAAAGAGAAAATTGTAATAATTCAATGTACCTATATTTTTGTTTAAATAAAATTATACATATATAAATATTATTTATTCACAATTAAATTAATCCTAATGTTGGTTTTTGTGGTTCAAACAAATATGAGATAGCCAACTTAGAATAAAGCATAGTTAGGTACTTAATTTCTGTAAATGATTTGAGAGCCGAATTACTTTTTATCATGTGTGTTTATAGTGTGTTTATTGCAATAGCGTCAAAAACCTATGTTAAATCCAGTTTACTGTGCAGTATAAATGTGTGACGATAAACGTGATGAGGTACCATGCATGCAATAAAAATAAACGTGTTAGTTCTTCTTCTACATCTTGTGTGATTATTAACCATCCGACATGGTGACATGTATATTATTATCCGGACTTGCTTAAACCGTACCTGCTTGCTAGTGCTCGCCACAACGCACACGTAGATGATGTTGACACCGTAATAAGTTGCGATCAATGATATAGTGGTGAACTTTCTGTTTACGGAGTTTGGAGTTACGGAAGTGAAGTAAGCAAACAAACAAACAAAATATTTGACAATTAGTAATTTATTGGTGAGTGCGTGATACAGATGAAGAAATCTATAATATTGCAATAGGTGTAAGGAGTGTAGGGGTGGTGACTTGTTGTATATGACTCAGAAACCTAAAAATTAAAGGCATCTTACCTATAATACATTATTATATTCTAGGAGCGTTCGAAATTCTATGTAAGCAACAGCTACTTTGACCATTATACGATCAAACATGCCTATACCACGAAATTGTTCCGAATACATATTAATTGACATTATGATTATTATATTTAAATCTCCAACATATTACATTATATTATAATTACTATGTTTACCTATAGGTACTACTACTTATGTTTATTATTCGAAATTTTCGTATAGTCGAAATCGACTATATAGTTCTATAAATTATGGAGTCGATTTATGGTTCGGATATAGTGCTATAAATTATAATAATATGTAAATACATGTTTTATTCCAAGAATATGAGTGATGGTTATCGAAGGGTATTATAATTTGTATATTTTATATACGTACTTGACAAATGGGGCCCACGACGCGAAGCGGCCTCCTGAACCGTATCTAAACACTGCCTCCACTGTTTCAGGGTAGTCTAGTGGCTTCAGTACCAGAGTCTTGCTATTAATATCTATTGGCTCTTTGTCATGCTCGTCTTCGACAACATCATTATTTTCCTTTTGTCCTGCCAAAATGGTGGCAGCGTATAAACCGGATCGCAACATTTGTGAGGCACGAACCTATACGCATACGCACAATATTGAGTAAGTACTCCATTTAAGTGACATCATTATTAAATATAACGAGAATTGCTATTTTTCACTACACTTCAAGCCCAAAGCTGGAAACGCACCTAATGGTCAATCGTGTTTACACAATAAAGAAAAAGTTTTAAATCTAATAAAATTTGAGAAAATAATTAATCTAATTTAAAAAATATATATACTCATACTACAACAATATTTTATTAGTAAATTGACACCTTGAATTAATTTAAATGGATACCTAATTAATTTAAGCACAGTTTATCAAGGATTTTAGTATATTATGTAAATTTTAAATATTATATACTAATATACTATACACATACCATATTATATTATTTACTGTGTACCTATGTATAATCAACTTAACTTTATGTAATTTAAAACTAACTCTTTCTTTATTCAAGTTAATGGCTGGTAAGTAAATTAATAGTTAGGTTAAGTATAACATTATAAGTTTATTCAAATTAACTAAATTCCTAAGTTCATTCGAAGTTCAAATAAACATTAACTTAGTATTTAATAATTTCTTGATAAATAAATTGAAATTGTGTGCAGCGAATTGTACACATTACATGAAAAATGCCCTTAAGTTTAAAAACTACCAATGTTTTGCATACAATTTAACAAAATTACAGGGATTTTTAAATCTGTAATTAAATGGAATTTACTGCTATGTTATGCTTAAACATTCACTTAACGTAGTCCTTTTTTTTAAACTATTCTAATAATTTAGAAAATGATTTTTATTAAATAAATAAGTAGATATTTAGAACATTTTTATTTTAAGGTAAAGTGTTCACATACCTCCTTATTAAATTAGTTATGTCATATGAAATAATATAGTATGTTTCTATTATTTTTGTATAGATTTTTCAATTCCTACAGTCCTGGCGCAAGTTTGAAAATTTTTATAATGAAAAATATAAAAAATGTTCATACTTAAAGATTGTGATTTTGTTTTTGTTATTATTGCTATTATTTTTTCTTTTTTTCTAATTTCATGCGGTGATAAAGACTGCAGTTGTGAAGTACAACTAGTAGACTACGCAGTGTTTAATACTATAATTTATACTGTTATACCGATAACAGTGACTATTAAGATAGTTTTGGATACATTTTGATTATAATATGGTAGGCATAGAAAAACTCAAGAAGTATAATGACTCTAAGTTCGTAGTTTAGGGGGATTGATTATTGACCATTAGGGTGTATAATAAAGTCACACTAACCAAATAGTATTCATATTCCTCACGTATTCTGGTTATTTAATCATCAATTATTTTACATGGGTTTCCTAAGTAATAAGAATATTTAAAATAAAAGGCATATATCATAATTATAATGAATGATTTGTTATTAGAAAATAACAATGGTAAATTAACCTACGTTTACCCAGTTAAATAAAAAATAAATTATAAAATGTACAACCATAAATATAGTTAGATATTAAATAAGATTACAATATATTTACATATTATAATTTTGTCGATAACCATATTATGTCAAATTCAGTAGATATTGATATGGTATAATAGTTTCAACCGGTTTTAGCCGGCGGTGCATCAACATTAAAAAAGGTATGAGCCATGAGGTACTTACGGCATGAAGTATACCACAGGAATGTGTCAGTGGATCGGTAAGGGAGCAGAGTCATAATATAAATGATATAATACTATGCCTCATTCAAATTTTTAAGACGAGTTATTATGACTTCCCGTGTATAACTTATTGAAAACTATATCGATTAACTTAATAGGTACAATATTTTGTTTGTAAACACATCAAACGTAAGCAAACATTATGATATTATTGTCCTAAACTTAGACTTACAATGCAATATTAGCTAATCTAACCTAACCACGTTGACCTGCCGTTGGTCCAAAAGCACAAATGTCTCACAATAAAATAGGAAAATTGTATAAATAAAAATGTCTATACTCACGATGAACGACATCATGTCCAGGACAGCGACTCCGAGGAATATGGTGCCTATGGATCCCACTAACAGCCCAGCATTGCGAAATGCCTCAGGCATAGCTAAGAACCCACCACCGATGGTAGACTTAATCATATGCATCATGGCAGCCCAGTTTCTATACGTAGAGAGTGAACAAGATGCAGCGAGTGGCCGGAAACCGGAAACAAAACATGGTGATATAAAGAGGCATTTGATGATTTTGATTTTATTATAGTTTCTTACGAGATTTCATGATCTTCCATCGGAATTCCTTCATGCGCTTCTATGGTGGCATCTTCGGTAGTACCCATAGATTTGTTTTTTACTTTTCTATTAACCATCGCATTCCACATTTTTGCAAATTTTTTTTATGTAATGTCAAATCAGCTGGTAGTGTTGGTTGAACCAAAAGCGATTATTATGTTATCTTCTGAAAAATATTTATTGATTGTAGCTGTCTGAATTATAAATAATAATATATGTATATTAATTTTATCAGAAAGGAAAAATGCATTATTTAAACTTGTCTTAATTTATTAATTTGTATTTGTTAAAGAAGGAAATTACTTAAATTAAAATACAATCAGTATGAAATATTTTCATTTTAATAATATAGCTTAATGTAACGCAGTGAAGATGGCAAAAAAAACCATTAAAACTGACCCAGACACATTACTGTTAATGAGTTAAAAGATTAAAAAAACATACTAAGGACAATAGCCTTGATATATTATTCGTCTAAGCTTACAAATAAATAACCCAAAAACTTCAACTAAGAAATAAGAATATACCTATAGTAAATAGTAGACTTATAAACAATGAATAACTTCTCTAAAATCTATCAATAGTATAAATATGTGTATTGTGTACTCTTTTAACTAAGTATGTAGGAATGTTTGTATCCAATTTTTTAAATACACTAAATACATTTCACGATATGCACAGTAATAATTACAAACAATTTATTAATTTTGCCGATGATAGTTACCTACAACTATTAAATCAAGAAAAAACTTATCTAGTAAGATTGCGCTTTGTTTACCCGACGCCTGTAGTGAAATACCATGCATATCATGGAATGTATTTAATGGATTTAAAAAATTGGACACAAACATTCCTATTTACTTCCGTAGTTACAAAATAAATGTACATATTATGAGAAATTGGGTAAGAACTACGAGTATCGGTAGTAAAATTAATTACTTAAATTAAATAATACACTACTAATAATATAATATGAACATTGAACAGTCTTATTTGAACATATATTCATAACCAGCGAATTTAGTGCGGATACTATTCAATTATTATAGCATATTTAAATGTGCGCTTGAATTATAGACTGAATCACGAATTCGGTACATTGAATCGTAAAAACCTAACCTTTCAAACGAAAACGCACCAATTATAAAAAATGTGATTTTATTTGTTAAAAAAATTGCCGAAATTACATTGCTGCAGTACAAAAATGTAATCTATAAACCAGTAATGTTTTTCTTTTAGAGTTGTTACATTAAACAATTCAATATATCATGTCGTCCACAGCCGAGTAAAAATCATATTATTATTAAGAAATAATAAACACGTAATAGTGTGGTGGACCAATGACTAAATACAGATTAATAATAGATGGACTGATAATGGAGAGTCCAGGGCCATCATTGTTAGTAATAGATAAAATACACTTTAGGTTCTATATCGTATACACAACTGCACAAATATTGGTCAGCTCTTTCTAACAATGTTATTAGCACTAAGCAATCTATTGCAGGAAATGAGAGACGCGCAATCCATTACAGTATCTATGTTTAATTTTGATCACAATATTATGCTCAATTATCACACACAATATTTATTGTAGGTACATACTTTCAATAATTATTCTAAATAATGAAGGAATAAACAAATAGTTTTACGCTTCCGATATTTGTATCGAATCCCCACTAAAATTGATATACTCAATAAAACAAGGGGCATTCGCTTTTCTAGAGGGACACATTTTTTTTACAGAAACTATAAGATAACTAGTATCTAGTAGTTTATATTGGTTTTTTAAAGTTACACTATGTTACAGGCTATAAACCAACAATTTGTTTGAAAATAATAATTATGCTTCTTTAATGTTTATTGAATATTTTTGTTTTTTTGATTGGAAATAAATTATTCAATAAATATACCCCTATTAATTAATCAATACCGATTTTGATTAACTAATATCTATATCATCAACAATTGATATATCATATATATATTATTGTTATAATAATGATGTTTTTTTATACCTCCAAATTTCTCATTAATTCACACTATAGTTAATTAAAGATAAATAGGTACAATGATATTTATAGATTTCGTTTAAAATAGGATTTAAATAGATTAAATGCTAGTTCAAAGAAAATTAATAGGTACATAAATAAATACGTGTAAGTCTAGTACCCAACGCACAAGAAATATATTAAAATTAAGTAATCAGCTTACTAGAGTGAAAACTATAATGATAATAACTGTATAGTAATGAGACATAATAAGTAAGGACCCAAAATAATTATTATAGTATAAACATACATTATATAAATAATAATAAAAAGAAATATTATATATATTAAATAGGTTTCATATTATATAAATATTTCATGTAGAACACATTTATCATAAAATTATGTGATTTGTTTTTTTTTTTTTTATGAACATGCATTATAATATAGATAAGAATGGGATACGATCGGATTGTTTCTGGAAAAATGTATTGTCACATCCGAAATGATAATGAGTAGGTATAGTCGTATATAGCCATCTAGGTAATATTAAACTAAATGTGATAAATATCAATATCAATGTATTACAGTTTTACATAAAACTATCATACAAAAATATATATTATGAAAGTTTGACAAAATGTTTCATTCAAAAAATTAATTTATCATAATATTTTGGTTTTGCTTTTACTTTTAGTAGTAGTAAATTATATTTAATGATGTTAATAATTTAAAAAAATTGTGTGTATAATATATTACAATAAAAATAATGTAATAGTTTTGCCTTAATGTATTATATAATTAAGAGAGTAATATTTTAAATTATTAATACTTCATTAAAACGAGTTATTTTTAACTAGGAGTATAACGTTAATTATTTTTTAAGAAATTACCATATAACATTGAATGCAAATTGTATGCAATCTAATGATATTGTTTCTATTATATGCACAGAGACTTTATTCTTATATTGTTATATAATCTATATTTCGTCATTCTCATTGTAAAAGCCGATTGGCGTTAATTTATATAATAAAATAACATAAATACAATTCTGTGTCTAAACTAAATTCTAAAAAAAACCTATCTGCATATAAGAACGACTTAAGAAACACCGAATACCAAGAGAAATTATAAAATCATTAATGGCATAAATCACTAAACCGATAATAAAAAAATAAAATTAATTAGGTTGGTAGGTACCATATTATGCGCATAATTTCAGATTGAAAATAAAAACGTTCGACAATAATTTAACGAATAAAACTTCGTCATATATATTTTATTTAATATATCATATAATTTTAGAATTGATAATACTGACAGATGAATAAAAATAAAGTGTAGGTTAGGATATCAATTATTTATGAACGCCAATAGATCAGATACTTTGACGATGCACCAACATTTTATCGGTTGTCTCCTGCCAGTCCATTCCACTACACTTACTTCTACTCAAAATATAAGTCATTGGTTAGATATACGATAAAAATTCTACAAATTTTCCGGAGAAACAACGGGCTTCAGAATTTTATACAAAATATGCTGGTTGCCGTAAAAAAGTAGAAAAAATAAAGAGACAAAAAACACAACTATAAAATGTAGTAATAATTGAATGATTCGATAAAAAATTACTGTCTGGAAGTCCGAAAACGGTCACTAAATTGTCACACAAGTGATTAAAAGGCAGAAAAAAATAATAATTGAATGGTTCCAATAAACGGTTATTAGTACATAATTTTTTATAACCAGAAAAAACAAAATAAATGTGGAGTACTTTCATTCTAAATTTAACGGCTCGAAACAAGTGATCGATGAGTACGCATATTACACAATATTAATAATAAGAATAATAATATTAAGAATTCAAAACAAATAATATTAAGAATAAAATTACAATATAATATACTTACAGAAGGCTCAGGTACAATAATGTACAATGGACGGCACGTGGTCGCAGAACAGGTTGTTGGCGGCGAAAACACAGCGTAGCAGTCGGACGCGCTCCACCAAGTGGTAATGCAGCTGCAACTCTTGGCCGACGGGTGGACGGCAACTGGCGCTGGGCTGCTCAGTAGACGAATCCGTTACAATAATATTATGGACGCTGAGTCGGCTCTGTCTGGCCGGTGCACACCTTACCACTTGAAGGTCTCAATACACACTGCAAGGGACGGGCCAGCGGACACGGTTATATAAGCGCCGAGGACGCCGAGGAGACGGTGTGGATCTCCGTCGAGTTATTTGGGTAATCTCACGAATGCGTAGTGTGCGTGCGTGAGTGCGTGAGTGCGTAAGTGCGTGAGTGCGTATGCGTGTGCGTGCGCGTTTCTCCGCCGGGGTGGTGTGGCGCTGCGCACGGCCAGTCGTGTAGGGTGGGGTGGAGCGGACCAGTGTGGGGTAGTGGTCGGGTTGCAACACTGTGTGTGGCCGAAGGGGGAAGGGGACAGCCGAAACGTTTCGAACATCTAACAAAGTAATATACAACACTACCTATACCATAGTGTATTATTATAAGCCTCTACTCGCATTCACGATATGAATTTTTGGTATTATATCTAATAAATAATAATATTATGATATTTACAGTGGCGCCAAACCCGCGTATTAGGTGTGGCTGCTGTCAGTATACTACCAAAAAAAACGAGGTAAAAAATTCCGCAGTGATAAAATCACTTAGGTACATATTATAATTGGGCAA
>PVMI01088347.1:0-15986 GCA_008528875.1 Aulacorthum solani
TGAAATTAAAGAATTTATTTTTATTTTTAAAGTGTAAATTAAGTTAGTTTATTTTGTTTTTAATTTTATTACATTTCACTATTTCATATTTATTTGATTTTCATATCAACAATTATTTACTGTGAATTGTTTATAGTTAAAATTTTATATTTTTCCAATTTAATTTATAGATAGGTGACTATTAATCCTTTTTTAGAAACGAAAAACTTCAATGAAATACATATTATATGGAAATACTACATAAAGTATAAACACTATAGTCTATAATTTAATTTTGGGTTAGTAAAATATAAATTATGCCAATGGATAAAAAAAAAATTTTTAAACTTAATAATGTTCAAAAAAATGTGTATAAACTTTTAACTGAACTGAGTTGACCAAAAATTAAATTAAGTTTTATCTTTTTCTTATTGATGCATATTAACTCAACTTAACTGAAAATGATTAACTTGCCCAGCCTTGCCTAAATTCTTAATTGAATAAGTGAACAAGTTTACTTTGCATTGATTGGAGCATATATTTTATATTTTTTTATACCTTTAAATATATTTAATATCAAAAATTGACGAATTTATGAAATTTAAAATATGTATTCTCGTCAAGAATTGGCTAAAATTTAAAAAGTGCTTCTACCAATGCAAAATAAAATTGTTCACCAATTCAATTCAATTTACATTTTTTTAAATCAAACGACTAGAAATATCTCAATTTTCGTCAGTAGCACAGATATTTCATGTCCATAAATCAGTTTTGAATATTTTCATCTAATCACTCAATGGTATGTGCATATCTATGATGTGGGTGATTGATGGGGATTATACATATACTTAACAACCAGCAATGACAGCAAAGAACGAAATAAATTACCTATACCGAACACCTTAAACATTTTTCGTTTGCAATCATCTTAAGTGATTGCACATATTTTAAAGACTTATTTAGTGATTTTCAAGTCATAAATTAATGCATATTTTAAGGTTTTTAAGGGCATTAAATCCTTTGTACTTATATAACTATATATCTGTGTAATATAGACAATTATGATTTATTATAAAAGTATATATTTATTTATCTATGGTAATATAATAATAATTCATTATTGTTTAAACTTTAATGCATTTATTTTTTTTGTAGGGATTTTAGGACGTCCTGTGGATTTGGTAACAAATTGGGTTGAAATATTTTCTGAACAAAGTTGGAAGTTGCAAAAATACATGGTATATTTTAATCCAGATGTTGAGACAAAAGTTAAAAAAGAAATGTTAACTAAACATATATCATTTTTGGGAGAATATGTTCTTAAAGAAAATAATATGTACAGCTTTATCAAATATGAACATAAAGTAAGTCTTTTCCAATATTTTATACAGAAATACATTTTTGTTTTACCAATATTTTATAGAAATTTAACATATACGAATACAGTGATGATAGTGATTCGCTGGTAATGATCACTATAATTCATATATCTGAAGTTGAAGGAAGTGATATGAGAATAACACCAATTGCCATTGAGTTTTTAAATAATTGCTTAAGATATTTAAAATGTTTAAAGATTGGATCTGATTACTACGAACCAGAAGCTACCGTAAATATTCACATCATTTAATAATTATTACTAAGGATCATAATATAATTACTGAAAAATAAAATAGTTGTTTGTTATAAACAAGGTTCAGCACTTAAAATCATCCAAATGAGCTGAAAAAAATCATTTAAATATATTATTTATTATAATACTTCATTATGCGCACTCAAATAAGCATATGTTTAGTATATGTTAAGTTTGTAATTCATCTACCTATTAATTAAACCATTTCCACCTCTACTCTTCTCGTATTCACTTTTGGTGTCTGATAACACTTTTTCTAGAAGAAAAAGTGCTCTCATCAATAATTTTGATAGTGGTTTGTGGTAGAAAGTTGGGTCTAATTGGTTTTTTAGGAGGTCAAATTAAAAATGTTTGGTACTTAATAAAATAATCAGGGAAAAAAAAATATGAATATTCATTAAAATATTGCAATATAATTATTAAAACAATTGTTTTGTTACCAAAAAGTTAAACAATTATCACTCAGAATTGTTTTTCATTAAATATTGATTTATCATTGAATTAACATTTATCACATTCATATCAATGCCTTAATGATGAGGAATACTCGAATCCTATAGTAAAACGGTTTCCTACTTTCTCCCGTTATTTCTATATATTTTTTATTTTGTTTTAGGTTACTAATAACAGACTTGGAGTACAAATTTGGCATGGTTATCAGCTTGGAGTTAGAAAATTTAATGATCAATTTGCATTATGTGTTGAACTATTAAACAAATGTACAGTTGCAGAAACAGTTTTAGATTTCTTACTTGTGAGTTGTGGAAATAACAAAAATAGAGTCCCTAGTTTAATGGTGAGTAATTATTATACTCCCTACATAATATGCATCTATTTCTGTATCTAATATTACCAACTTTCAAGATTGTCCTTAAAATAAAATCATCAAGTACATCAAGTAAGGGCAGTGTTACCATTGGGTGACTCCTCCCATCAAGTTTTTCATGTATTATACTTCTATTATCTCATATTCTTATTGTTCCAAAGGAACAGATTGAATATAATATATATCGTATAAAAAATAAAAAATTTTTTAAAAAAGATTGTCCTTAAAACATGTAGTATGATTTTTGAATACCAACTTAAATTACATGCGTAGTTCGTGCAGCTAAACACATGGTACTCTAGCTGATTGAATTGCGCACTAAAATATTTTTATTTCTTTGATAAATCTTGAATCTAAAATAATTTAAAAAAACAAAAAATGTATTATTTAAAATAATATAGTTGCTAATTATAACATGTTAAAAGTTTAGAAGTCGCTTCCATAGATAATATATAAACTTTCTGAAATAGGTACCTATTTCGTGTGTATTTGTTTTTTTAATATTCAAACACTTTTAATGGCAGAATTAATTGTTTAAGTATTTACTTTAACTAGGTATTTATAGTATTTTGTCATCTGACACTAAAAGGTGTTGGATGATTGATAATATTTTCTTGTTGGCTTTTTCAGAACAATTTTAAGGCTATTATTATTGGAACTGTAGTTCTGACATCATATAATAATAAACTGTACAAAATACATGGTGTTGATGAGAATTTAAATATTTATTCAACATTCATTAATGAAGGTGGATCAAGGATATCGTTTAAGGACTACTATGAACAAGTAAATTAAATAATAATACATTTTTATTTTTTCATTTGTGGTATTAATATTTGTTAGGATTGGTTAAATTGGTCTATCGATAATTTGTATTTATTATGAAAGTGATAAATTGAATTCCGGATATAAAAGGTAATAGGTGAGTTGAGTATAGGCTAACTTTTTTAGTCTGTTTTGGTTTTGTATTGCTTTATTAGCAATACAAAAAGCTATATCAGCTTAACGAGTCATTCTGAATAATATACATTTAGTTGTTATTTTTATATATGTACTTTTTCGCCAGTAGTATAACGATTGATTTGGGTGTACATAGAATATGTTGATGGTAGTTTGAACAATGTCTGTGAATTGTTTTTTAATCTGGATTTTGTACCCCTTCATCAATTTTGGGAGCATATGCTTATATTTCTTAAAATTTGTTTAGTTGCTTAAGAGTACTTTCACACAATGTTTGTATAAATTCAGAGGTATATTTTCCCTGCATAGAGTATTCAGTTTTGTGTTTATGCAGTATATGCTTGTACATAATTATATTATTATACAGTATGATTTTGGTAGTTTATTTGTGACTTGCACTCAGTTATTTTACTTATAAAGTATGTGCATTTTAATACTTAACTCACATGTATGTTTTTTATTTTTAGAAATGGGGCATAACTAATCTGGATGATAAACAGCCATTGTTGAAAACTACAGATTATGATGATCAAATTGGTACATTATACCTTGTTCCACAACTATGCACTATTACTGAATTTAAAGATATTATAGGGTAATTAAAGTTATATATGAATATGTGAATACAAATTTCCAAACTTAAAATAAAATATATTTCTTAACTCAACAGTAAAAACAAATACACAGGAGAAGAGAGGAAGTAAACATTACCCAAATTAAAATAGGTTACTCTCATTTAACCCATTATATACCCATTACTCATTAGTCATAGAGGGGGGCTCGCCGCCTGGACAAACACCGGTTTTTTGGGGTTTTACCTATAAACTAAAAAATGATTAAAAATGATGAAATTAATGAAATAAAATTTTGAAAGGTCAACATTTTTAGAAAAATAAACTTTCCAAAATGAATATCTTCAATTGTTTCAAAAATAAGAAATGAACATATACTTTTTGTAACTTCTTACCAAAAAATTTAATTTAATTAAATAAAAAAAATTAAATATATGTAGTCCTAGTCTCTGTAAGTCTCATAAAGAAAACAGATTTATGATATATTTATTATCTGAGGAGATATTGCAATGGGTAAATCCTCGTGGGACACACAGTATACTATCCTACTGATATTTTCTTATTTAGCCTGTTCACTAAGAAACCATGACTGTAAACAAATATTATAAAAACTATTTGTTTTATAGACATTTCAAGTTCAAATTTGGACTAGATTAGATGTTAAAACAAACAATAACGATTTTAGTTATTTTGTTGTAGCTTAAAAATATTTTTTATGTGCACTTGAAACTTTTAAGGAATATTATTAGATTTTAAACATACAATGATATTTTCAAATGGATTTTTTTGTGCATAAATTAATTCAAAATTCTGTATTAGTGTATTACTTATAGAAAACTAAATTATTTAAATAGCATTAGTATCACAAAATATACTTAGTAGTATACGTTGACAGACTGTCATTTGACTCCAAACTAAACAAATCCATTACAGTGACTTACTCTACACCTATTTTATTAACTATTAACTATTTTGAAATTACAGAGAAAAGCACCTGGTTAAAGAATTGCGTCAGTGTGGAAATACAGATTATGGACCAAATAAAATAATTAATAAATATAAACAATTTCTTAGTAAAATGCACTGTACAAAGGTAAATATGTTTATTGAAACATTAATATTTTAATATTTTAATTTGTTCTGTGTATTATAGTTGTTAAAGGCAATACATTCATGGGATTTCAGTTTGGCTAGAAAATTAATTGGAATCCCTGGACGTGTACTCCCTCCTATGGAATTAAAATTTCTTAACCAGGTTATTTCTGCTGGGCATCAAGGAAATTGGACAGATCAATTAAATCTATTAAAAATGTTAGAAACTCCATCTGTTGAAGACTGGGTTGTTTTAGCTCCTTCAAAACATATTTCTAAAGTGAAACGATTTGTTGATACTTTAAGGTTAATAGCAGAGAGAATGGCATTATATCTACCAGAACCAGAAATGTTAGTTTTGATTATTTATATAATTAGTTGTGGATAATCACTATCTTTAAAGTGCAATAGTTGTCTTGTTTTAAGATGCCAACTAGGAAGTGGATGATTTAGTGTTCATTTTGTGAAGTCCAGCACTTAAGCAACTAACTGCAGTGTTGGTCATCATCTTAAAATGGCAAGAGTATATGTAAACATACTGATTTATGTTTTTGTTTTTAGAGTACAAATTAATGATGTATCTCAAACATCATACATGAATCATTTGGATGAGATTGTAAATAGAAATGCCCATTTTATCTTATGTGTGATCAAGTCTCTGAATGGTAGTCTTTACAATCTAATTAGTAGAAAGTTATGTATCGAGACATCAGGTAAATTAATAAAATTTAAAATATGCCCATCAAAATTAATTATTATAGTCTTTTATTTTGTTTTATATACCTACTCGCACAAGTTATAATTCTTAATATCTTTAATCCTTATATTTTGCTAATTTACTGTTTCAAACAATTTAAACTCTGATTTTTATATTCAACACTAGTATCAATACTTTTGTTGAATATCTATACTTTGATTGGATATAAAAGAGTTTATTAAAATCATAAGAATAATTAAAAATAAAAATTTCAGTACCGTCACAATTACTGTCATTGAAACAAGTGGCGACCAATAATTTATCGAGTCATACCAAAACTGCAATACGAATAAATTGTAAATTTGGTGGAGTGCCGTGGTCAGTAACGGATGTCTTCGTTGATACGGTATTTCTAATTCACAAATAATTTACTAGTAAATGTACCATCAAAAATGATTAATTAATTAAAATTCGTTTTTCAGGATATTATGGTAGTTGGATTGAATATGTACCGTGATTCACTTAGCAAAAATAAATATACTTGTGCAGTAATGGTTTCAAAGAATGAATCTTTTACGAGATACTTCAGTTATGTTGACTCACTATGTGAAAAGGACATTTCAGAATTTTATGTTTCGAGTATTGCTAGTATGTATATTAAATATTACCATTTATTAAAAATCTAAGGAAATAACACCTAGTTACCATGGTTAAAATGTAAATATTTAGGTAATTTATTCGTAAGCAAGGATGCATGTGATTTAGATTTGTAAATTGAATTATTTATTTTAAAAACTTATTTCTAGAGAATTCAATATATTTATGTTAATTGCTTGTTGAATGATAGACCCCAATTTTTTTGGATTCTTATTTTAATTTGTACTTTTTCTATAAAAATTCTTAGCTTCAGCAATAATTTCAGTTAATTTATTTTTGTATTGCTTATATTTATCAAGTATAATTTGTATTAAGAGAATGTTATACTTTCATGTGTTGTCTCCGTCTTCCAATTGTGTAAGATACCATACATCTTAAAATACTCTTAATTCTATTTAAAATACAAATATATATTCTAAATAGTCCATGAGATGCCCTAGATAATAATCTGAACATAAAAAATATTTATAAGTATATATAATATTTATATATTGAACATTTTTATAAGAAGTCAATTCACTCAAATTTTTAAATTGAAGGAACTAAACATGATCTGCTGAGCATAGAATTTTGCTATATGTAAGATGGAGATAGCACAAGCTGGTATAACGTCCTCTAAATAGATTGATGTTTAAATCATCCAAAATAACTATTTTTATGATTATTGATTAGATATGGTGATTATAATATGAAATTCTGTGATAAATGTGTAAATAACACCTTTTGGAGATCTGTACATAGCTAGAATACCGTAACTATGGCCATTGTATTTTACTATTTATAATAAAGAATAGATTATATTAAATTAATTTATGATTTGAGAAAATGGTAAAAATACACTAAAGAATTGTAATCAACAAGCGCTTTTATATTTAACAAAATCTTTACAATGTTTAAAGTGTTGATTATGAATTTTTTGCCACTTGTTGAAATTTGTTTTTTATTTCTGAACTTCTGCATGTTACATTTTTATTAAAATATCTTTGTATATAATACTTATATGCTATTTATATCAAAAAGTAAACAATAAAATAAATCTTTACAATAACGCTTATTAAAATATAATACAATTATTTGACTCTTTTTTTTTTAAAATTAAATTTAGACGCTTTAAGTAAATACAAAGACTTCAATCAAAAGTTACCTAGAGGGATAATAGTATATAGAGATGGTTTAGAATGGAATGAATCATCTAGAGAATCTTGTTTATCTGAGATTAAATTAATGACGGTTAGTGGAGTTTTAAATATTTTTCCGTGTATATATACTGGATGTACGTATCTTATGTCAATGTAAGTTAGGTTTTTTAGTGATAATGAATCAAAGATATAAGTCTTATAAAAACATAAAAAACAATTCTTTGTTTTTTAATTGACAATATTATTGGTCTATAATCATTAAAATCACATCATCTACAATGACGTAAGGGTACACCATTTATATGGTTGTTATGTGGTCATAAAATCAATAATATTAAATTTTGTTTTGACAGGAAAAATGCAATGAAATCTTTAATGAAGATATCGTTCCCTTTGTATATATTTTAGTAAAAAAATCTGGTGAAAGTAAATTTTTTTGTCAAAATGATCCATTCAATTATCAAAATCCACTACCGGGTACAATTGTTGATTCTGGTATCACTGATCACAACAAGTGAGTAATAAATATGCAATATATGTCCATTATATATATATATATATTTATTAGAGAAATGTTATTGATAAAATACTTAATACAATTTTATATATTTATTAATCACATATCATCATCAAACTCAATATTACATTAACTATTATAAATTATAACTGTCTTGTCATTTCAATGTTAAACAAAAGTACAAAGTTGTAACAGCACTTATCTGTGACAGGTTAGACTTCTTCCTAATTTCACATACAGTCAAATCCGGGACAGTGCTTCCAACTTACTATCAAATACTGTTTAATTCTATTCCTCGTTTGATGGTAGACGAACTACAAGTGTTAACTTACTTGTTAACTCATATGTACTTCAAATGTTCGGTGCGTATTAATTAATTCATAATAAACATACAAATCAAATATTTTACTGTGTCCTAATTTTTTTTTCTAGCATACCATACGAGTTCCTGCACCATGCAAATTGGCATACAATTTAGCATATTTTAGTGCGAATATACTTAAGACTACTGAAAACATATCATTACACGGCTATCCATTCTTTTTTTAAATTATTATGTTTTTCATTACTAAATTTGTGTCTGTTATTTTTATAAATAATTGTTTAACCTAGTTATATTATGAATAAAGTTATTTTTATGATCAGTGTCCAGATTATATGTTCATTAGCTTTAGTTCGCCTATTTTAAGTACATTATTTTAATGTCCAATGATAATATATTCACTATATCAAGTTTGCTTGGACCCCCAATTGTTAGTAATTTCTTATTTTATATCGTACATACAAATGTATCTCAAAATGTATTTAAACAATAACATTACACAATTGTTGGTCTTAAAAAATATTAAAAGTAATTATTAAAAAATGTTATTTACATTTTTGTTATAGCGTTCTAGTTCTTGGTTGTACAGCTTTAACCTAAAACTTATTAACTAAGTATATATGTCCATCTCTCCATTAATCTATTCGTGTTTGCACCTATCAACTATTGTTTGGATAACTTGGAACATTATAGTGTATTATTTATTGAACTGTCATCTTGCATATTTTATAAGTCAGTTTTATCTCCAGTAGCTTTTAATATTTTATTTCCATTTTCACTGTTTAAATGGAAGTGATATATTGTCAATTAGATTATATACTCAATTGTACATATCAGAATTTATCCATACTGTCCCAAACATGTTACAATTAATCATACGACAGATTCCCTTCTTTGATAGAATTTTACAAATGATAATCTTTATGTGAATGGTATAGTTGTACAACGTCGATTTATATATCGACATGGGTTTAGACGTGACATACAATAAGTTGTATAAAATATCAAACAATGTGTATGGTGTATGTACTGCAAGTTTGTACGACTAGTTCATCATCAGCAGATTGTTCTAGAAAGTTGAAATGATCTCATAAGATTCATTTCATTCCTTAAACTAAATAATTTTTCTAAGTGATTGTTGTGGAAATCAATTTCGTGAAACTCATTTCATCTCCAGACTCGCTAGTAATAATATGACATAATAATAATATTATGTCCCATAGATTCCACAATAAATTAATTAATTAAATACTTTCAACGAGAAAAAAAACTTCTATTATCACAGCCTCCTAAAGTTATCTAATTTGAATTAATGAATTTCATTATGGTCAAATACAATAATTAACAATTTCATGATTATAAAAAAAAATTGGTAATAATTAATAATTATTCTGTAAATTGTAGTTAATAATTGATAGATCGTAAATTATTTTAAAATGTCTAAGTACTAGTTAATGATGCACAAAGTATTGTAATGGCTGACTTTTTTTATTAACAATCGTAAAATGATACGTACTTAATTTTCAGAAAGTATTACATGTACATATAGTGAGTAACTGTTGGATAATTTGAGTAAATCATTAAATGCTAGTGGTCCAGCCCAAAGGACATTAACCAATGAAAAAAGGTTAAGTGCACCATACATATAGCCTTTTTTTTATTAAATTTAATTGCAATGACATTCAAATCATTACTCTAACACAACTTCATTGATTTTACATAAAATCATCGGAAAACTATTAATTTTATAACTATCATAACCATATTAAATATTTGTTTCTATGTACTCTACTCTATTATGATAATCAAAAGTATAGTAACATTTTAAGTAGGTACCTACAAACCTATTGTGTAGTTTTGCTGAAAGAATTAACAATTTTACTGTAAAACATAAGTCCAAAATATTAGAATAGTATTTGTATAATTTTTTCATTGTTTTTTTTTTTTTACTGAAACATTGGTTTTAGATTCTGAGCTAATCTATAAATATTTTATTTGATACCTAAGAACTTACTATTAAAAAGTTAAGTTTCTTTGCATATACAGTATACTAGTTACTAAGTCAAAATAATGAAAATGAAATGATATAGGTACGATATGTTTGTAAATAAAATAACAAAAATGTGAAAGCTAATGATAGAAACCTTAATTTAATATTACAATGTAATGCTCAGCTAACAGTATACAATAATTAACAATTACAGTATGTTAAAATCAAAACTATATAAGAGGTCAATTTATTTAGACTTGTGCATTATCTCTATGATTATTGCGTAGCATAGTTACATTGTAATACTATGAACAATTTTAACAAATATACTAATACCTACTTATGTTAAGGTAAGTCATGTGCAGCATCGTGTTTAAATAATTAAATATTGTATAATATTGTGTGTATTAACTGTATGATTTATTGATTATAACTGACTAAATTATTTATAAAAAAAAATGTTAATATAATAGGTACCTATAATTTTAAAATTATAACGAGAAAAATAAATATAATTCTACAGCATTTACTCATAAGTCAATAGTCAGAATAGTAGTAGATAGGTAATATTTAAACACGTGAATTATTTGTTCTGATTTCTGAGTCTGGCTGTATGAAAATAGTTAGTTTGTCATTTTTTCTGTGATACTCATATTCTCTATACTTGAATATACTTTTCTATTATCTATTCCATTAATTTTGAATTATTATAATAATTAGTTAAATAAATTAAATAATATACTTAAAGAGCTTTAAAAATAAAAATAGTAGAAAAAGTAAGTTATAATAACTTTTTAATGATAATGCCTTAGCAGGTGACTATTGAGTATATGGAGATACTGTGTCTTTGCTATTCTATAGATAAAATTAAATTAGTTACTTCATTATATAGTTAAAATGCAATGCTTGTTTAGAATGTTTAGATGGAACATTGAACAATTAGTAAAAATAATTCAATTAACTCTGAACTATCTTTGGGGAAATTATTCTATAACACTGCCATGTTAAAATACATTTTTATGAAATGTTTAATTTAATAATTATTTATTTTGTAAGTATACAAATATGGAAATATTCAGTATTGGCATATTGCACTATGCAAAATCGACAACAAAAACAAAAATTATCTCAATCGACTTTGACTTGTATATTCTACAACATTTATTAAATTGAAAAAGAACAAATTGTTTATGTACTTAGTTAAAAGTCTATAAAATGTTCAACTTTCATAGTTAAGCTATAAAGATTAATAGTAAATAATTGAAATATTTCATTGTTGAGTGGCTAAAAAATTAAAGCAAATAAATTGTTTGAAAAACGTTAAAAATGATATGTATAAAAAATAAAATATGTAATAAAATATTAAAAAAATAGTGTTCCAAAAGGTAGAATTGCAAATTGTATATATCATTATATATTTGTAATTAATTGATTTCAAGATAATATGTTCGCTAGTTCATCTACAAATATAATGCTTTTTTAACCAAATTTTTAATTAAAACTGTACCGACTTTATCTTTTATTTCCTATAATATCCAACCACGATACTGTTATTAAGGAATCATTCTCAATAATTAATATTGATAACTACCAAAGAGCTGACATGACTGCTAATACAGTAATACCTCGTAACTATATTATAAACAAATCAACCTTAATTTTTCATGACAGTTTATCAAAGATTAGGTTTTTAGGTTAATATGGGTTAGATTAATATATTATAGTCCAAAACATAGTTAAATATCTACCTGATCTACAATTGTTCATTATGTATTTTAATGTTATAACCTTCCCAGTTTCATTAAGCAATTTGTTCTGGATTAATTTTTTATTAGCATTTAAATTCATTAATTCTACAATTGCTAATGTTGTTTCTGATGTTACTTTACGTTGATTTGGGAGACAACTATACACAGTGTGAGATATAGGGTGATTATGAATTTCATTAAGTTTTGAAATTACTTATGCATCCCCCTTTTCATTAATTCGTATATAAATATTTGCTTCTCAGCCCTGTTTTAATGTTCTGAAATTAAACAACAATAATTTATTTTATAATTATTATTTGTACCCAGTTCATTATAGTGAACTAAATACATGGAAGTAGGAAATAGGTAGTTCCAGTGCTTTAGTACTTGGCAGTTGGTGTACCTATAACTGTTTAAGAGAACACAACACATACATTTTATATGTAGTAAGACATGTTCAAGCTCTATGAGTACAGATTCCTTTGTATTAATCATAAACTCAAAATTAAAACAGCTTTAACGTTAAATGTCAATAATATTATTGTAATAATAATAAATTCTGATTCTTAGAAAATAAAAATGCATCAGAAAAATTATAAATTTAGAAAAATAGAAACATGATAACTTTTTCAACCGATTACAGCCAAATCATAAAATTAATTGCGCATCTTCAATAATTAATGTAACTTCAATTGCTCCTAATTCTTAAAGTGTTCTGGGTAATAATGATTTAGTTGAATAAGCTTTGAGAGATACATTTACAACCTAAAATAGTACTCCCTATAGGACATAATGTACAGAAAAAAATAGTGATTTAAAAGATAAAATTTGTTCTTGAATATTACATTTAGTTGTTAGAATATTGTTACTTATTATTAAGTCATTGTAAATATTTTTATACACTTCATATTATTTTGGACCCCAGCTTGATAATAAAAATAAATAAATATGAAATATTTAATTATAGTTAGTTCAGAAAAGTGTAGTAGGTACTACCCATAGTTATAATAGTAAAATAAAAATTACTTAAATCACAACAATATCATCAAATTTACTTTGTAATATTATGGAATCACAGACCATCTTTGCTCAGATTCGTGTTATGTGTATAATGATTTTATACCATTGAATTAAAATTGAACACATCATTACATCAATTACAGTGCCACTTTGAAAATTTAATGTATATCAGATAGTTTACTACTTACCCTCTTTTTTTTTGTTTTAACAACTTCCATTCTTAATACTAATAACTTTGTCTTATAGTGACTGAAAATAGAAGTATTATTTTTATTTTTATATTTTTTATTTAGGCATTATAGTAGTAGTTATGTATAATTCTGGACATCTCTTACTTTGTACATTTTTTTAGATTTTTGAAATATAAATTTCGAATATAAATACAAATAATTTTTTATTATTCAAAATACTTAATAAAAACTACTTTTAGTTCAATAAATTTGATATTGAAATATTTCTACTTACGTTTATCACAAATGGGTAGATACTTAAATTAATATTCATAAATATATTTTAATACTATTGATATTTTAATTGATTCATGAACTTCAGATTTGAGGCCGACGAGTTTGGCTAGTTTATCTGCTTTTTTGATGCAAATTTGTTATAAATTCTTAGAACCATACATTACAAAATATTATTTTAGAAACTAAATTTAATATAGTAAAATACTAAAATATTGGTCATTAAAAATTAAAAATACAACGGTAAGATGGAATTTAAAAAATTTAAAATACATTTTTCAATAAATATTTTTAATTTATCTGAACTTTGAAGTACCAAGGTGCCCGTGTCGGCAGGCCAAATCGACCGACCGCCAGTCCCAAAGTATGCCCGCGACATACACCTGTTGCAAGCAGTCTAAGTGCCAGCTTTAAAGCACACATTTAACTCATAGATACCCAGTTCAATATCCAGCAACCTATCACCCGGCCCCATCAGGTAATTGCAGCATTTATTTAATTCAACTGGCACTCCATTGACCTTTGTATCATGAAATTCACGGTGCTCGACACTGCAAGCATAGTACGCAAGCTTGAGCATGGTGAACGGCATCTCGAATTTCATCGAATTGTTATCCATGCGTGATTTGTGTTCGTCCATGTTTTGTGACCTGACGTAACCTGCAGTTGCCGTTGTTTGGTTTGTACGATGTTGACTTTGGCAGATACCACGAATCACGATTATCGCCAATTGCGATTATCACCACCTATAAAAATGTTTTTAAAAGCATATTAATAAAATATTGTTGTTGGAAACATACCTATATTCCTTATTAATTAATATAGAACTAGCTGTAACAAGTGTGAACATTTCACAAAAAATTTATCACATAATTAGGGTAAAATAAAATAAATATTGATTATAATGCAATTGTACATTTTTCGTTCATAGTATATTTAATGTATTTAAAGTTTAAGTTGAAGATTCCCCGTGTAAACATTTTGCTATGGCCATGCGAAGATTTTCCACAATAATGTTAACAAATAGTCAAAAGGTCAAAATTGGTAACTTTTAAGCGATCCTATTAAAATTATAAAAATATGTCCTATTAAAATACTATATTGATTACATCAATTTTTGTGGTCTGGCATATACATATAGTATTTTTATTTTTAAATATTAAACGATCCAATTCGTGTATTTTGTGTCATACATTGTGAGAAACTAAACAAATTACATCTATGGCAGCCCTGGGGAGGGAACTAGAAGCACGCATTTAATAAGGAGTATTGGATAAGCAACTACTATAATGGGGGTGGTCGTGTATTACCGTTGTTGTGGGAGTCAGGCGAGTGTAATAAAGAACAATATTTGTGTAATTGCTACCCACGACGTCTGTAAATTCGGCACATGTTATGCTACCAATAAAATAAAACATTTTGTTCCAACAAGAAATAATTTAAACAAAAATTTAGCCTGACAAAATTCAAAACCACTCAGATACCTAGCTAATATTTTTGAATTCACAAAATTTTTAATCTCAAGTAGATAAAATAGTCATTTGTGTTAGATACATATTATTTAATACAATTTATTTATACCCCTAACTCAAGGAAATCCTATGTATGCCTCTGATATACTGTTTTATAAACCTATACAATAATATTAGGTTTATTGATTGTCACTATTATTAAACAGGCAACGATATTAAAATCGGCATGAATATGCACATCATATAAAGATTGTAAATATTTTTCAGGCTGTAATAATAGTAATATAAAATTATAACGAACAAACATCTGTAGGCCGCAATAATTCGGATAACACCTTTTCCGCAGTTTGGGACGCACTTAGTGTGCCACAGTATTGTAATGTTCGAATCGAAGTAGTATCAGAAGAAAGAAGGAGGCATGCTGAGATACATCTTGTAGCCCCGAAAAGGGATGGTATTAATGGTTTATCGAATGCGGTGTGGCAGCTGTGCCGGCGACGAGGAGTCCTTATTGTTAAACATTTTACGGTGGTGTTTATGGACGATACTAACACAAGGGTTTTTTGTTCGCATTCCTCACTAAATAATACACATATAGATATAGATACATACAGTGTATGTGAGAGAGAGAAAGAGAGAGAGAGAGAGATTGTGGCGATGGCGGAGCTGACCGTCTTTGTGCGACTTCCTGCGGTACATGGACGATGCCTACTTGGGTCATTTTTTTTTTACATTCCTTACATATATTACATTCCTTTATACATACAGAGAGAGAAAAATACATTGTAACGTTGGGGTGGTTCAGCAGGTCGAATATGTACAATATACAAGCTGTGTTCGGCGATTGAAGGAAATAATATAATATTACGAGTGGCGCGTACACTTTCTGTATCAAAAC
>PVMI01088365.1:0-22367 GCA_008528875.1 Aulacorthum solani
TATACCGCGGTACCAACCATCGCAATTTGAGATCACCACTATCACACGACGTTACCGCTCTATTTTAATTACCAAGCCGGATCTGTATACAGCTGCAGGGCTGCTACGTCGTGTCGATCAAATTGGTTTTGTGTTTGCACTTTGCTTTTGTTGAAACATGTAACAACCATATTGCAGCTTAGTATACCAAGAATTGACTTCAGCTCAACTTTTAAACCATATTGGCTACCAGTTATTACCATAGTTACCATACTCGCGAACGACACGACACACGGCTTAGCGTCGTAGACTCGTAGCTATGCAGTCTATGGACGTACCTAGCTGTAAATCCGGCTTCAGGCGACACGTTTTATAACAAATTGATATACACTGAATGTGAAAAAAACAGGGTTCGTGTCTATTATGATTCTGATAAATATTATATGCGACTATTTATATATTATGTACTATAGTCTATGTGATTACTATTTTTTTGTTTTTTAGAACTTGAAACTTGAAACAACAGATTTAGGTGCATTCAAATAAGTAGGTATTTTTTTTTAAGAAACAGATTTTCTGTAACAAGTTACATCATTGATAGAATATTATTTTCAGTTATAAATAGACGAAAATCATTATGTCAATCATTGAAAAAATCGAACAACTGCAGAAGGTATCTATATAAGTAAACATACATTACGTTAATACGTACATAATAATAACAAATATTTATTAACTATACCTACGTCATCCTTACTATTGTATATTATAATGGACACACGGATACACGGGTCAACCATGGGAACACAACTATTAGTCACAATGTCACATTCATGCAAACGTGCGATAACTCATGATAAGAATACCATAAATCTGTAGTCGTAATTATGACTAAATGGCTTCCATGTCTTATTTTGTAGTTTCTACGATTTGCACATAATGTGTTCACACTATATATTTATAAATTAACTAGGTAGCTTATAAAATATTTAATATACCCATTTAAGTTCATGGCAGTTTAACAAAAGTTAAATGATAGGTAAGCACCAATTTACCTAATTGAAATATATTTTTGTTTTATTTTTAAAATAATGTCATTTACAAATTTAGAATAGGCACCTAATAGTTAAATATATACAAAATAGTTAGTAATATAATAACAACAATATGTATATTAGCTGCAGGTAGGCACCATGCAGAGTAGAGAATATACATATATCTAGATATGTCATATTATCTCAAATTTTCATTATACAATTAATACACGTACGTGCAATGGATATAAAAAATGTAATTTTTACACCAGCTCAGTTGCAGCTGTTGCCTGTCGACTGTTAGTTGTATTTTTAAAAATACTAATAATGTAATAATTATGGTAATAATAAACTAGGTATATAATATAGTTAGGTATATATATTTGATAGTACAATTAATAGTAACTAAAATAGTGGGGGGAGATGGCGGGCATAGCACCACCCTGCGGACGCCCTTGTCTAGTGCTCATGTTCACCAGTTCACTACCTACAAACTAAAATTTTAATTTGTAATTGAAAACCGCAGTGGAATTTTCAGTTATTTATTAATTAATTTATAGGTAAGTACTTAAGAACCTATGTACAATTGTTTGTTTGATAATTGCTTTGCCAAGAAGCACGTAGCTCATATTATCATTGTTGTCATAGAATTGGACATTTTTTTAAAACCATTAAAAACTGTTTTTATGTCGAAAACCCTAGAGTTAGCGAACTGGGGGCGTCAACCATTTAGTTATTGATACAAGTGTGCAATTGTACCTACTCCTCATACATCTACTTGACTTCTTAGTGTACCTATAATATTATTGCCGAATGCCAATCACAATTGTATTATAATATAGTGTATATAAGTATATATAAGTAATTATTGCTGTATTTATCTTGATGGTCGTGTGATAAATAAATAAGCGCTTTGCACATTATTCAGCATTTCTCAAATGCATGTAAGTATTAACCTATACATATAATATATTTTTATTTTAAAAATCTTACATTTTAACTTGTAGGTACCTATACTATTAATACAATTTATGATATTTATGTACAATACTCAATATTATTTACAAAGTAGGTAATACCAATTATTATCAAACCCTTTAAATTAATAATTATTAACGATCGTAGTCGACTGTTAAGATGCACCGAGCACTAGTTATAAATTATAATTACTTATAAAAGCATATTGTGAAAACGCCCCCTGCAGAAGGTTCTTGTTAATTGTTATAAATATAAAATCAATTTACATTACATAACTCATATGTTTGTTACTAGCTTTTAAATTTCACCTCAATTGGTATTTTATAGACATAAGACTTAGTTCAATTTATGTAATAATATTGAAATATCTCAAAAATGATTTTCTCCGAAAAACTACTAAAAAGCGAGTATTAAATATTTTCTAAAAGAAAATACTGCAGTACACGCTATATATACAACGAAACCATTCTATAACACTATAACAGACAACTCTGAATACTCTTTTATAACTTTTTTGAGCAACAATAAACTCCAAACTTTTTATAAACTGAACCCTCTGAATAATGAACAATATTTCAGTGACGGTAATTAGAAGTTAGAGGTTTCATTGTTTCTACTATCAATCATTAAATATGTAATATGTGTAAATTTGTATGCACTTTTCGTATCAAAAAGATACGCAAGTAGACTATTTTTATTTTTATAAGCAACAAATGTTTAATTTTTAATAAAATTCATCAAAATCTCGAAATTTGTAAATTATTTTATAGTTAAAATGTACACGACACATTAGACGCAGCACTCGGTCCAGATGCAGACACCATCACACAAATTCTAAAATTCTTAAATAAACCAAACCGTATGATAAAATTTTAAAAAAAAATTGTAACTGTTAACTGTTAATTGTAACTAATGGCCTTTGTCGCTGATGTTAGTCAAGATCAATAAAAAAAATAAATAAATAAATAACTTTAGTAGCAATAATATCATTAAATATACTTAGTTTAATATAGGCTGACAGACCGTCTTCAATTAGAATCTGTTTTTTGTATAGGTAGGTACAATGTTTTTTATCGTTGAATTCAAATGTAATACATCCATTACAGAAATCCCCTGTAGAAATCTATGGTGTGCAGCAGTGATACCCAATTGCCCACCTTTTTACTTTTAACCTACTAAAGTACCAACTGGTTTCACTTTTCTACTAAAAAAGATGTTGAAGTAGAAAATCAAAGTATTTTTTCTGCCCAAAAAGGTGATGACAGACGTACAAAAAAAAAAAAAACATATATCATTGTAAAATTAATACATTGATCGCTCCGTTCAGAATCTAAAATACCGTATGCTCACACCACTACATCTATATGGATAAATAATATGCAAGCAATTGTTGCGGTGTTACTTCATTACAATGTGCGCGCTTACCACCTATATAATAATAAGTTTACATTGTTTAAATTGACATATTTTCTTTATAATTTATAGTGATCTAAAAATGGATTAACAGAATCCACATTAAATTCTCTAGTGCATATTGAAAAGCATTTCCATGATACAGAACTTTGAACAACATCAAGAAAATTAATTCTGATTTATACAATATAATTGTAAATCGTAAATCGTAATAGTTAAATAATAATAACACACACAAATACGGAATATTCTCAATAATATTAAAACTTAGTTCAAAAATCTAAATCTAAATATTTAAATTAATTCTGGGTAAATTGTTCAAGTTAAAACAAATTGAACAAGATAGAACATCTATTATTGTAACATAAGTTTATAATGCTGATCAGTGGTCTTAATGTATGACCGGCGATAATTTGGTTTCCATATTCAATATTTGAATTGTTATAAATTTAGATGCCTCCGGTATTTTACACTACTATATAATATATAATACATAAATATATAAGAAAAAACTTATAATTTTTCTTTAAAGTGGCATAGATTATCAATATTATTTATTGAATTTGTCTATTTGAGTATCGATTTCCCAATGTATAAAATGTATATTGAATGTATAATTAGTAATTACATTAATTATAATACATGGATCACAGTTTTATTTTAAAATTAGGTACCTTATTTTTTTGGCAACGTGTATTTATACACAATATTTAAATAGTAGCTTACAGAATATAAGTAACTGTAACAAAGAAAATGGTATTATCGAGACGCTAGAACTTACAGTAGGTTTCAGATCATTTAAAATATGAATGTTAGATTCGTACTGTGGCGCTATAGGAGTTTGGTGTTCCTTTAACTGTTTAATGGTTTCCAATTTTTCTGTATCTGCCTGTGTGTGACAAAAATATATTTTCATTTACAATAAATGATTTTATATAATACCCATATATTAAAAATTAAGCACAATTATTATAGGTATGTATTTTGATTATTTATTTTACCGGAAACATCGGATCAGCAAAATCATCAAATGGTCCATACATAGAGAAAACTGGTGGTAATAGATTATTATTTGACTTAGTTCTTCGTCCAAAAGTCAAATCCATGTTTATTAATAATGAAGTCATTTCTTTTTTTGAAATTGAAGATATATTTGGTTTTGCTAATATCTATAAATATAAAAAATAGTTTACTTTATGTATCTACATGACTATATGACTACATGACAATATTATCTATATGTTATATCCTATATTTATAAACTAAATCCAAGTTAAATGTAGATAAATTCGATATTTTAATTTTAAATCTAGCTTAAAGTATAGATATTCAAATTATTGAAGTTTTTCATACCTATATGTCATATACGAGTATATATATTTTTTTTAAATTTATATTACAGGTGCAATAAAAGCATAAATATTAACAATAAAATAAAATATCAAAAAGCTAATTAGAACTAAAGTTTGTCTTTGCAAAATACGTCAGAATTATATGCTAATTATTCTTTGATATTAAATGAAAACTTAAGTCTTCACATGTTGTTCAATTTATCGCGAACCGTGTTTTTGTTTGTTTTTTGTTGTTTTTGCAAAATGGTTTTTGTTAAGATCCGGGGGAAAGGTGTGCTCGTCTAGCCTCCACCTGCAGGCAGTCTTGTAAAATATAATTTTTAAAAGTATTGAAGTACAAATACATATTTACTTATTTTGAAAAGTATTTAAAATACGAATATAAATATTCAGTAAAAAAAAGCATTTGTAGATACTTTCAAATACTTTCAGTTTTTATAAATATTTTTTTCTCCTTATGTATCAATTGATCCGATTTTTATGTTTTACATTCATTCCACAGAGCATGTAGGATGTATGTAACACCATATATTTGTTGATTTAAGCATAAAATACTAACCTGTTTGTTTTTTGTCGAAGTATATGAAATTTCGATTGAGTTTAAAAATATGTCGTTATAACTCTCAATTTTTATTTTTTTACTTAACATTATTCAAATAGAACATATATAAACTAAAAATAATGAGTATTTGAAAACAAGTATATGATTTTAAATACAGATACATAGAGAAATTATAAAAAATAATTTGCTTACAAGTACTTTTTAAAAAAGTATTTGAAATAAGTATTAAGTAGGTACTTAAAAAATGTTCAAATACTTTTACCCAAGAACTTTAAAAAACTGTTTATTCACTTTATTTATATTAAAATTTATTGTAAGTTTGTATAGCTATATAATATTTTATCTTTTACTTTATTTTAATATAGACAGTTTAAATTTTGTCAATGTGATTAAAATAAATATTATATTTTAATTATAAAGATTTCAGTGATTCAACTTATATAAACTTACGTGCCCAAAGTAAGACCATGACAATGGACAATCAACTGAAGTACGGACCTTTTGATTGCAAACAGTGGAAAAATTATGCACGTTAAAGTTGTTAGGTAAGTTTAATGGTGATCTTAAAATATCTGAAAAAAAGTAAAATAATATTATGTTATTAGTACCTATCTCTAAAATATTAATGCAAGACAATCATCTATATCATATTCAAATATTCAAACATTTTTATACTTACCTAAATATTGATTAATGTGAAGAGTATTGATAAATGCTACATCTCCGCCTCCTTCAATGATGCATCTAAGTGTTTGGGTTTCAATCCACATCCCGTTTTTATTACTATCTTCGGGTAATATATCTGAAGATTAAAGTTATTTTTTTACTTATTTATTAGGTTAATGCATTTGTACTATATTTTACCATCAAAATCACATTCTTTCATTAGATTTTGATTAGAACTTAATATTGCACAGCTATCATTGAAGAAGTTTTGTATTGTTTTATTATTCGGAAATAATTCAATATTTTCTAGTTTGAGTGTGATTAATAATGAATTCCAAACTAAAAATTTAAATTATTATAAAAACAAAACAAAATCGATAAATTTAACTGACTACAATGCTAAATTAATTATTTTGGTAAATTGTTGTGTTTCAAGAGTACATTTTTGTATAGTTTGAAGTATTTGTAACTTCGAGTTCTTATACAATTAAGAATTAATACTATTTTTATAAAAATTCAGAGTATTTTTTGTTGTATAACCAGAAGCAGAACACTCTTCTTTTAAAAAACATTGTAAATTTCGAATGCTGAATAAATAATTTTTTTTTAATTGTTACCTATTGACCAAGTTCCTAGTATATAGCAACTAGTTTCTGGAAAAAAAGTACTGTGATTAGATGATGATATTTATAATTTATTTGGAACTTATATTATGCGCCAATAAATATGTAATTTAATTTGTCAAGCCTTAAGGATAAATATATGATGATAAACTAACTAAAAATAAAAATTGACTATGAAAAAAATTAGTTCGCGATAATAAACATATTCTATAATTGAATAGGAAAATTCAATCTTGTTCATGATTCATTTTTTAATTTTAATTTTTATTAATTTACTATCATTGAAAATATTATTAATTATTTTTTTTCATACTGACCTATACAATATGTATAGGTATTAGCTGAATTTAATTAAAATTTATGAATTTATAATCATTATAGATATCCTCTTTAATAATCAGTTAATAAGTTTTTTCCTAGCTTTGGTAGGTATAGTAAAATATTCCTTTTCAGTTTAGTTGTACTCCATTAAACTTTAAATGCTGTTATTAATAGATGTTGTTTATTTGTTCAATATTTGATGTTTATACATTAACATTGTTTTTCTATTGATAATGAAATTAAATGCATGTATTATCAAACAAGTTCAATTATTTGAAAACTGTATATAGTATTATAAATATTTCAAATTATACAAAATATTTTTCGATATCACAAAAATGTACCATTGTTAAACAATTTAAATTAATATGTTTCACATTTGTACATTTGCGCACAATAATTATTTCAAAAAATAATATTTTTTGGACCATAGGCGGAAATTCATTAAAATTTTAGGGGTGGGCTAACATTTTAACATCAATGTGAGTGAGGGGAATTTGATTCCACACATCTAAAAAATTATAAATGTTTAGGGTGGCTAAGCCCCCCTCTCCAAGCATTGCCCGATTTCTGCCTATGGTTAGGAAAAGTATACATATTATGATTTTTGTTATACCATAACCATCATACAAAGGAAAGCAGGCTTTTTTGTCTTTTAGCTGTCGAAGATCTCCTGCAATATTTTTTCTCAGCATTACCGCGCTCATTTTTCTATATAAATGGTGATAAAGTGAAGTTGCATAAAGTATTGGTTTTGAAATACCATAGTTTCTAAAATTAAATAAATTCGTTTTAGTTTTAATTTTGAGTTATAATAAAATTTTGTATATTTTATATATATATATTTACCTTCTGAAAGAAGCAATTTTATCAGCATCTAAAATCATCATATCTACTTCTCCATCTTTTAATTTTTTCCCACAATTTGGAGTAATTATGCAATTTAATTTCGGCTGTATACCATAATTTATTGATATATCTGAAAGTGCTTGGCATTTATTTAATGCTGTTACTGTTTCAATACACATAGAAAATGTACGATCTTTGCACAATCGCCCCTTTTCTTCAGCTTTTATGTATCCAGGAGCTGAAAAAATATATTCTTTTGGGCTTCTTATGATATTAGATGAAATAGGTTCAGAATAGTATAGAAGTAAATTGTTTAAGGCCCACTGCCACGAAGTTGCGTTTTTTAATTCTTTAGCTGTATTTACGTAGTTAACCATTCTTTGTATATTTAATGATATTGAACTAGAAATAATATTATAATAATTGTTTTTTTTAAATGTATAGACTTTTATTCACTTATTGCATTTTATTTACTTTCTTGCAATTACCGCTGGCCAAGGTCGAGATACCCAAATGCATGGATTAGGAGTTTCCATTGGTTGTAAAGTACCATTAGGACATAGAAAACTTATTTTACTGCAAGCATTTGTACTGTCACCCTTAAGTACGAATAAATATATGCATGTAGTATTCAACGCATAATTATTAAAATTACATATAAACACGAATAATTGTATTTTATTTTATTTACTTTAAAATGTACTCTAACGTCGGATAGTCTGGCCCAACTAACATCTCCAAAGCAATCACTTAAACATTGTAATGCTCCCTGCCTTCCCCAAAATTGATCGTTAACGTTGCATTTTGATGGGTTCTTACAATTTGCACACAAATTTGGATATTTGTCTTCTATGTAAGTACATTTAAAATTAAACAAATCATATTTTGAATAATATAATAAATTAATAATATAGTTTATAATTACCTACTTAGTAAATTATCCATATCAGGATCTGGATCCCATTGACCTGGTTTGCAAGATTCATCAAAAAATTGAGAAAGCGATTTTAATTGATTTTCCATTAGGCTTAATTGTGGATCGCATTCTTGTGGAACAATAACTCGCTCAAAATACTTGAATGAGTATTATTATATTATATTATAAAATCAAACATACATAAATAATTAAATACGATTATTAAGTTTCAAACTAAAAATAAGTAACGGACTCATTTTATGATTTTCATACGTTAAAATAATCTATATAGTATAATATAATATTCTATTAAATCCTTATGCAATTAATAATACTTGTTATTTATATAATATTTATAATAAGGACACTTCATCGTTATATTAAGTTATGACTAGTAAAAACTAGTTTCGATTTAATGTAATAGAATAATAGATACTAGATGTTAATTATTATTATACAGATACAGATGTATAAAATCTGAAAATGGTATAGATTTAAAACTAGTATGATATACTTTTTTTAAATACCTACTCTGTAATTTAAAATTACCCAGTTTTAATAATCTATACATAATATTATATAAGTTGGGTACCTATTCGTATATTTAATGTTTTATAACGTTATATTAAATAAACATATAATTTTATCTGATTCCAAATAAGTTTATATAAAATAATATTTTAAGCTAGGTAGGTATAAGTGTATAACTACATATTTCTTTATAAGTTATAATTAGGCTTACTTGTGATATTAAGGTGGACCATCCATTTCCCGGTTCTCCTTCATAAAATCCTGGGTGACATAAACGTTTGCCTTTTAAATCGTCTAAGTTCTTGATGCCAGCATCTTCATTAATTAACACTACCATGTTATAATCAAATTTCTCTAAAAAATATATAATTTACATTAAAATATTATACTAATTATGATGTCATTTTATTCATAGTTGATTAGAATTAGCTCTAGATTATATTTTATATTGAAATGTTGAATCTTATTAATATTTATAGTTAAAACACTTAAGTATTTAAATATTATAATATATTTTAAAGATATAAAACATGTGTTTTAATTGTTTATTTTTTATGTTATTTTAGATTTAGAAAATAAATACATTGTATACATTATACACAGTTGTAATATTTCTTTTTAAACTTTGAGCTTAGTGATGGATCATGAATGTATTAGTTCTACAACGATATGTGATTAGTAATTCTTATTAAGAGACAAAAAGTAAATATGCATTAATCTTCAAGTTAAAATTTAATTTCTAGTAGGAAATTGGATTTAGTCTGTACTCTATTGAAAAGTAAACAATTATCTGTACTTATATGTTTTTACTTGGTTAACGAGTTTAAAAGTTTCAAGCCACATTCCGTATTAGTTGCGCTTATAGTGATATTTAAAATTACGATAATATGTGATAATATATGTGTGTATAATAGTTCGTCGAGTTCACAATTTTGTAAGTTTAATTTTAATGACTAATAATTAAAAAATTAAAACAAAGTTCCTCATACACTTTTCTTTAAAAACGTCAAGATCTCAAAAATTCATATTACTTATACATATATTTTTTTAATACTTCAATTTTAAATCTTGAAGTAATTGGATATACTTATTTAAACTAAATAAAACAATTTTAGTTATTTTTTGTAATTTATCAAAATATACTGTTGGAAGAAAGTTGAAGTTTCACTAATACGAATACTACTGTTTATTACAACTAATAGAAATCAGAAAATAAAACAAACTCAAGTAGACAACAACTGTTGTATAAAATAGAAGAGATACTGAGTATATTACAAGATAAGCTATCAACTTAAAAAAAATTATATTTATACATAGATATAATACAATAGATACGACATTGACAAATAGTCACTAATAAAAAATACAAGAGAAACATGTCATCAAAAATTTAAAAAAAGGAAAAAAGGTAACATCTAAAACAAATAATACATCTGTATACAGCAAGTTAGTAGCACTATAAAATGAATACCTTAATGTTCAAAACTAGGTTAAGAAAACATTTACGCAATAAATAACAATTATTAGTGTAATTTTACCCTTAGTCAGTAAGTACTGGTTACTCAATGACAATTAGTTTACAATTATATTCATCATCATTATATACCTAAGATATATAAAGCATCAGGAGAAGTTTTCTTGTGTGGTGATCGTGTGACGCGATCACTTAAAACACGGACTTTAAATCAAACAAAAGTAATGTAGGTACCACGTAACAATAAAATAATGTCGTCGCATTAACGTATATAAACAATACCCACAACTGTAGGAAATTTATAAAATATTTGAAATATTTTGTGAAGTTATTTCTTTATATATCAGCTAAGTCAAAAGTCAAATATTAAAAATGTAACCTTTGTATGTGTATTATCGTGTAATAAACAAGTTAAACGAATTGTACCTTATACAAACTTAAATATTATGAGAAAAACAGATTTTTTTTACCAACATAATTTTAGTATTTGATGATGTTTTTGTATTTTTTTTACATTATTAAAATCAGGGAGGATCGTAGCCAGATCATATTGTAGAGGAGCAATCGCCATTTTAGGGGAAGGGGAATTGTAAAATAATAAAAACAAACATTTTAAGAAAAGTCAGGTATTTTATATAAATTTTTTTTTAAATTCCTGATTGCATATTAATACAACTTTTAAATATTTACATAATCATATTACAAACATTTTTATTACCCACATACATTTTTTGATATTGGATCGTTTAAGTTTAATAGGTACCTATTTATTAAATGGTTATTTGTATCTTACGAATAGGCAAATTAAATTTTATAAATATAAATAATATATAATATACCATTTTCAAATAAACGAATTTCATTCGTAATGCTTAAATAGTCGTTCCACTGAGTTGCATATGATATTTCTTCAGCTTGAAACACTCCAAAATCTGCTTCTCCATTGAGAATTTTTCTTAAACAATGTAATCTACAAAGCATTATCTTATTATTACTAATTTACTTAACCTGCTGTAGTGCTGTTGAATATTTAGCATCAGCTATTGTCAGGGATGAATTTACCAATTTGGTATTTGCAAGTACAGTAAAAATGACTAATGTTTATATAGACACAAATACCAAGGAGAGTGTGACCTCTCAAATGTAAAGCCCTCTCCACAAAAAAAAATAAAATGTAATTGTATAAATCATATTTTTTTAATAAAACAGATTTTAGATAGACAACATTGTGTATAATCGATTAATTAGGAGTTAGGACTATAATCTTGTTGGTACCTAGCTACTATTTTTATTTATATTAGTTAAAATTAGATATTTATCCAATTAATTAATTATTGTCGTGCATCCTGTATTTCCGTCCTCATTACTTTAGACTATCAAAAACATTCAGAAACGTAGATGATATATTTAATGTATTCCAAACATGTTAGATACAATCAATCTCTGATATGATAATTAATAATTATAAAAAAAAATTAAAAAAATTTTTTTCCGCTGAGCTATACGGATAACATTTTTATAGGTAGGTATAACAAAAATAAAAATATGCGAATATTGCCGTCTTAGGCGTAAATAACCTAACCAGTACGTCCATGAAAATAAATTGGCCTTGCTTGGATTTTTTGTTACTAAATTGATTTATTAGGCTGATATTTTTCTATTTAATACACATTGCTTATGCTAAGAAGTATATTATGGGTAAAAATCTGTTATTTATTCTTACAAGAATTTAGAGCTACTTAAAACTATGCTTAAATATTATTTAATTCTTCTCATCAATGCAACTTCATACAGAAAATACCTACTGATCCAAAATCAAATGATATACATAGTTCTCATTAAACAAGTAAATTTACCTACCTAACCCTAATAAAAAATAAAATTCCCTTTTAAATTAACAAACATTGTATTCATCTACGAACTTTTAATTAAAAAGTAATTGTATAGCTTTAAGTTTCTATAAAGAGTAATTTATTAATATGTAGGTACATTATTTTTATGATGCTAAATAGTTTAAATGTCACTTACTTATCAGTTGCGAATACACATTCGACTTGACTAGATTTTTCTATACTTAAAGGAGGACAATAATCTCGGGTTTTGTCATTTTCTCCGTTACTTGTAACCACACAAATTTTGTCTAGAATCATATAAATGTTTAAAAGTTATATTATGTTATACGTCTTAATAAACATGAATTTATATTTTTAAATTTATAAGACTTACATTTCAAATCAGCTTTAGTAAAAATTGGAAAAATAAATATCCACAGTGAACTTAAAAAAATATTCATTGTTTAATTTGAAAAAATATAATACACCTAATAAATATTTAAAAATGGTTTTCACTGTTTTTAATCACATTTTAATAATAATTAATAAGCTACGAACATGAATTTTTATATTTACTTACCATTGTTATTATAATATATATATATAATATATTTATATTATTCACTAATAGTAAAACGATGTGTCTTTGTTTACGGTTAACGTGCTACTAAATAAAATATTAAGATTAGATAAAAGCCGGGAGTATAACTAGTATATTTATAATACCCATATGTTTAGTTTAACATTGCGCATGAACAGTATGAAGTTGGTTAAATTATTTGGTTTCTTGTTTGCCTTGGTAAGCAATATCAGCTGCTGTCTATAGAGTATGGAATAGTGCATAATGGACTGTCCAACACGAATTATAAATTGATATACAGAAATACTGTTGATCACGGTAACATTATGTGCATTCTTGAATTTATAGGCCTGGAAAATAATGATTATTATGTATTATCCACGATATTTTGTAACTGTTGTATTGAGCATTTTTCGGTTTTATTTTTATTGTATTTGGCTTTTAAATTATTTATGAGTATAAATCACGAACTCACAAGCGGGTAGTATAATAAATTATATACATATTAATATGTTATATTATTTAAGAAAATAATAGTGAAATATTTGAAAATCAAATAGGGTTCACGATTATGAAATCTAATTGTAATAAATAAGTTTAATACATCATTAATAATTTTATGGTGTTTTTAAAATATACTATAATATGCTCTGCTACAATTTGGATCAGACTGTAGGCAATAAACACGCAAAATTTAAACTATATATAAATATGAAATATTTTTTAGATTGTAAATTTTATCTATAAGTATAAATAAAGTATATATAATAAATAAGTAGTTGCTTCAGGCGTGTTTATGTTAAACACCAGTATCATACCACAACGACCGGTAGAAATGACGTGTGTAACTTGTCTAACCTCACAGTCGCTCGATAAAAGTTTTGACTTGTATTTTACATCATCATCTACACAATCCTATAAAATATAGTTATTAATACATTTAAAAATAATTTTGTTTGCATAAGTTTAGGTACCTATATTTTTTTTTACATAATATTGCATTGAATAATATTAGCCATACAAGTATATAGAACAAATCATAATAAATTTACCATTTTTAAGTCAATGAAAAATAAAAACAAAGTATCTTCACTTTTTTTACTGTTGGTAATTTTATTTTATTCAAACCATAAGATTATGATTATAACATTATGATAATATATGAGCATATTTTATTATTTTTTTGAAACGTCATTTAGGTACCTATACTTAAATAAAAAAAATTTCCTCAAATATAACCAGAAGTTAGGTATAAATGGTATACTATTGAGTCAATCTATAAATTATTGTTAACATCGATTTTAAACGATTTTTCCTGTAGTTATTCTTAAAACTAATAACCACTAAACTTGTCACATTTTGAATATTATAATATGTTCTATCATGTTCTATTATAGTATATTTTATGTTATTAGTAAAACTAATTTCATATTATTTCATGTGCATTGTGTATTGTTGATATGACCTTGTGCATATTATATAATATGTTTGTACGTACCTACTATATGTATAAATATCAAACAAATTAAAATAATTAGGGTAGGTACCTATATTATTATAGGTAAGTAGTGAGGACAACGAAGGTATTGGGTATTACTGTATTAGGGAGATACTATTACTTTTTTTATGTATTTACATCGTGTATAAATGGCGTGATGATAGAATCTTTTAACTTGCAATGATAATTAAAGTAATATATTAACTTACGTTGATGAAAATGAATATTTTTGTGTTTATTTTATTATATAGTTTGCCTTACAGCTTAAACTAGTATTCGATATTTAAATCAAACAAAAAAATATAATTTTTCTTCAGTGAAATAATGTGAATGTAATACCATAATGATATGTAAAAATAGGTATGTATGTAATAAAAGAAAGATTATTGCCATTTGTATTTTTTATTGAAGTATAATGCACAATTTAGCTAAAGGTATTTAAGGTATAAAAATAAAATATTATAACATAATAATTAATAAGTAATGCCTAGGTTATAACTATTGTAATGTGCTAGTCATGTCATTAGTTTAGTAAAATGAAAATTCTTAGATACCATTAAGCAACATTACATTAAAACCAGTTTATGAAATTAAAAATTTGAATAATTATATGCTTTTATGTTATGTTACATTCATAAATAACATATTACGAAGAACTAAAAAAAATATATGTATATTAATTATGATTTTAATAAATTTGTCAGAAATAAAAATGAACAGATTAATTTGAAAAATGTATTTGTTTTAGTAATTTTCAACACTTTTATTACTTTTATAAAACTGAATTATATTAATATCATCGTTATCTAATTATTGTAATAGTTCTTACTATAATTTTTTTGGAATAAATCTTGTTATTAATTACAATAATATTTATCGTATTAAATAAATCAAAATACATTATAATACTATATTTATATAGTATTAAGAATGTAGTTATAAGTAAAAGTATTTTATTGGCAATGCAAAATAATAATTTAAATTAAATATTTTATACTTATATTCAATTGCAGATGAATACGCTTGCGAATGACAGTAAAGTATAATTTTAAATTGTATTTTATTTTAATAGAATACAACATAAAACTTATTATTTTTAGTCATTAGATGATATTATAATAGACATTGAATACCAATACCAGAACTTTAATATTGTAAAATACTTGTAGAAATGATAGCCCTTAATATGATTAATAATAAAAAAATATATTACTTTTGTAATATTTCAGGAAAATCAACTTTATTATTATTTTTATGTAAAAGATAACAAAAACATTTCAATTGTTAATAGATGTCAAGGTTAGTTGACAAATTTATTCCATTTCCAATAAAATTAAACATACTAATTGTTTTATGTATACCTATATAAGTTTTAAATATTTTTGTACAACGATTTTATCTTTATAACTCAGAAACCACTCATCACAATTTTGATGTAGATGAATCAAAATTTTCAAAAGAATCAACCACTAAATAATTTGCAATAAAAAAAGGAGGTTTTCATTTGAAAAATAGTACAGACGTTTGTTAGTTATATTTGACAAAAAATATCAGAATTTCAAAATTATGGTCCTCATAGATATCCAAAATAACAAAAATGCAATAAACTTATAATATTTAAAAACAAATAATATTATAACAAAGTACTCAAGAAATATTGAAAGTTAAAGATATAGAAATAAATACTGAATCGTTTATTTATTCAACTTTGTAATTATTATTTCCGTGACATTTCGTTGACATAAAACGCGATAACTTACATTTTGCATGTGTGTTTTCCGAGTCTTTTATATACCAAGTCAAACAGTATATTATATGGACTACATCAATAAAATAAATATTTTATCATTTCCCAACTTTACAGATTTTAGTTGACGGATTCATAAAACAGAGCAGAATATAGTCGTGGACATAAACCATAAAGCAAGTACGACCTGTCAAACTGTCAATAAACAATTAGGTAAATACAAACAAGAAAAATAACAAATTTATTTGTTTAGTTTAAAATGTATATATATTTATAAATCAACAGGTGACCTGTAGGCTGTAAGTTGTAACTAGAATAATGATTTAGTAAAAAACAAGTTATGAATTTTTTTAGATAAAACGATAAAAAATGATCTAAATGAAATTGGTTCAAATTCTTCCGGAGTGTATGAAACAATGTCTAAAATGGATGAAAACAATTTAATGTTTAATATTATATATTACTAACGACTAAGTAGGTACTTATCTAAAGGTAAACAGAAATATTATACAGGACGACTATTGACTGAATAACCAAGAATTAAAATTCATAATGTGAAAATTTGACCACTGAATATTAAAATTGAATATTCAACGAAAAATAATGATTATTTCTCCTATTATTTTAATTATTTTGTTTTTAATCAAAGATTAATCTCAGGGTCCTGATTTTTTTATCATGAACTACTTAAATTATAAATTTCTATAAATGATTTAATTAAAATACAATTGTTTTAATACACTACTATTTACACCATTATATCGGATGTAAGGATTGACTTATTTATTCAGTGTTATAGGCAATACTTAGCTAAATCTATAAGATTAGAAAAAAAATATATAAATAATTTATTATTTAATTTTTTATTTGTTGAATAATAAATAATTTTGGTTGAAATTTATTAAAACACTCAATGAAATGTCTGCATACAAAAATTAATGAAATAATTGTGCAATCAATATAAATTAATAAAAATTAGTGTGAGATTCTAGGCTATCTGAAATGAGCGAAAAAAGGTGATTTTCAATACTCTGTCTTTCCACGTGGTATAACCCACATTCCTCGCCACATAAAATATATTGTAAGGCGTAATGCTTATGTAATATAAGTACTTGACTGTATTAAATAGCATTTTAAAATGTTCATTTGACGTAGAATGTTGTCAATCTTGCATATATTAATTATAATGTTTTATAAATGTAATGTACATGAATTCAGAAATTATTGTTTCATGAATTACAGTATTTTTAAATCATCAAATAAAGTTAAGTGGAGTTACGTATCTTACATTACACATTGTATTATTTTGACTCGTGTTGAGTATATTCATAGGCATTTGATTTTCGATTAGTATTAGTTTTAAAATTGATACAAAAACTTAAAAATGTAATATAAGGCTTCTCGTAAGTTGTTGTTAGTGGGAATTAAAAAAAAATTGACTTTAAATCCACAATTTTTTTTATAAGTGTATTATAAGTGTTTTATAAAAATATGAAAATTTGCAAATTGTTTTGAGTTTGGAATTCATAAATTTTCATTCCTAAATTTTTCTACAGTTCTCAGAAAAAATTTTTTTTAGCAAAAAGTCAATGATTACATTTTTATGAGAGTTTGAAGTTGAAATTTATACAACATTGGATATTCACTCTATTTCTCATGTAGCGATTTTTTAATATTTTATTGTAAATTGTAATTCAAAAGATAATAACTATAGCTACTTCAAATTCATACCATATGTTTATTTTATCAATTCATGCATTTGACAAGATTTTTAAAATATTTTGACTCAACTTGAGATGTTCACGGAATTTTCAACTTTCAATTTTTTAGTTTTTTTTCTTCTATGTCAATAATATTTTATTTGTTGGGTCAAAAAGATTTAACATTTGATGAGAGGCTTCTGATATATTGTTACAATATCAGTTAAAAAATACTAAAAATTCATAGTTACGATTTTGTTTTATAAACACAATATTGTTATAAATTCCAAATGTTGACAACATTTATCAAATTGAATATGTGCAAATTATTTTGTAGTTAAATAATCATAAAATATTTAACTTCTATAGCTAAGGATCAAAAATATTTAACAAAGTTGCATACAATAGTTGAACCTGTAATCAAAAAATGTAACCAACTGTATAACAGAGCGACATTCAATTTCCCCTCTTTTTTTTTACGTTAAGCCGTATAATTAGTGATTTATATGGTTTTTATGAAATTTTAACATTATTTAAATTTAAATGCAATATTTTTAAAAATTCTTTGGTGGAATCCATATAATTATTATATTGGAAAAATGATAAACATTAATATGCTCAGTCTTAGACTATCGGAATATTTGTCTTGATATTAATTATCTCGTCCATATTAACAAAGAATCACTTTTCTTATCAGAAATTTATTTCAGTCTATAGAATTGATTAAAAATCTTACATAATATTAAAAACTCAATTTTTTTTTTTTTTTATTAGCTATTAGTAAAAAACTAACTTAACGATTAAAACATGCTATACTATCTATAATAGAAAAGGGAAACAGGTTTTCTACTTCCCTAGTAATTTAGTGTTTTTCAACAAGGGTGCAAGTACGCCGTACATTTTTACATTTTTTTCCCTTTGTAGTGAATATAATCTTTGCATTCTGAAAGCTCAATCCTAGTTCTCACTCAAGTATCGGTAATAAGATATAACTCATGTTTTGATATTTAATTGTATTCTAGCATTTAGCATAGTAATAGATTTAAATGTAGAAATTATACATGGGAATAAAATTATCAACCTATTATTCGGGTAAGTGATTAATAACATCATAATAGGTACAAGTACTAGGTTTCTAAGTTACATTTAACAGAATAGTAAATATTTTTTGGTTGGTGGTTGAAAATTTGGGTGATTTGGCTTATCATAATTTATAAATGATGATGCTATTATGTAAATCTAATAATGATTTGAGAATATAAAGTTTTGTCGAAAACCACTTTTATGTTATAGTGTTGAACCAATTTTTGGAAAGGAAATTCCTATATTATTGATAATACTAAAAGTTATTTGTTTTTAAATTGTATTAATGTATTTAACCGGACCATACCTAGTTACTTGTGATCTACTTATTCCTTCTAACCATTTGTAGAAAACATAATTAGATAGGTAGTAGAAATGTAGAATGTTTTATTCAATATTTGTTTTTTGATTGTTTTAAATATTTACTGACGATAGTTATTTTTATTATTAGATTAATGTTGGAAACTATTATGTTCTCAAAACAATTATTTTAACGATCATTTTACACCAAATCATTGAATTTTATTGTATGCAGATTGCAGATGAATCGTTGCTGAAAACAATTGATTGGTACTTGGAAAGAAAATATTAGTAGGTAGCATGAAATTGCATATAAAATATTATGTTAGATTATACTGTTACCTGTATCTACTGGTCATTTTTATGTAAAATTATAGATGCGAATAGTATAAAACCTAATATTCACGGTGAAATATCGGTAAAAAAAAAAACAGAAATTTATAACTTTTTTACTTAAGATAACATTTCATACAAACAGTTTATTTAATGAATCGTGAGTAGGAAATTGTAAATGACCACTGATAGAGTCGCTCCTGTAAATCCTGTAAATCGTTCCTGTGTTATAAGCAGTCAAGTGTTTCTATTGTTGAATATGTATCTCAGTAATTCTTATTTAACATGTTATGTTTAAGCTATTTGTTTTTAATTATTGACATTATGATTTTTCTCATTCACGAAAACTCAACCGATTTTAAAATTGTAATTTCTTAAAAATATTTCTAAATATCATTGTTAGATTCTGGGTGGGATGAAGACTGTATTGATTTTACAATAATGTATTTTTAATTAATTAATCAATTAATTTTTGCTTTTGAAGACACTTTTTTTAGTAGAAAAATTTTTCCGATTATCATTCGATGGAGGTTTCTGGTTGCTAGCTATTTGGATCTAGCTGGTACTTTTGGAAGTAAATTCTCAGTATTCAAAATTTGCTCTTTAATGATGACGTGCTCATAAAAGCGTTTTAAGATTCACGATGGAAATCAATTTTTTTTGGTTTATTAATGTTTGCCAATGGTTAGTTGGGCAGATGAGGTATAAAATCATGCATAATATCGTCGAGTTTGTTACTTTTAATAAATAAATTATATTTTAAAACAAATATAAGAGAGTTGAATATAATATATAAGTTTGTAGCTCATATACTCAAAAATGTATAAATTATAGGCACAGGTGAGGGATTCTGCTTTACGGAGTACCTTTGTCAAACACTACGCCGTGATTACAATACGATATGTATGTTCACTATTCAGTATTCACATAGGTAACATATTATACTAAATGGGTGCGTGATCTGAACAAATATAATATATCACACATAATAACTCATAGTTTGTGTAAATCATCGTCGTTGAGGTGCAAAGGTAGATTTATTGTTTATATGATTGTATGTATACAGGATGATTCAAAATTGTCATTCGATTGCAAATTTATATTGCTCAGAAACTATAAGCGAGACTCATATACAGTGACACGTCCCCCAACAGACACCTCTAAATAGCTGACCTTTTTTCGAAACACACTGCAAACTTTCTATAAACTAAACCTTCCGAATTGCTAACAAAATTTTAGTTAGCGGGAGTGTCTGGTATTTAGAAGTTTCACTATGTATATCCATTGTGTCAAGTTTGTTTTAATTATTGATAATTGATAAACATGTATTTTAAGCCATTGTTTAAAGATTAACAAACTTATATACACAGTTATATTTACAGTTATAGTCAAATACAAAAAATATAGGTATCTAAATTAATCTAACCTTATACCTATATGCTTTGTTGAAACTAAAACATGTTGGGAACATTTATAATTTTGTCAAAACCTTGTAGGTATTCATCATTATTTTTTAAAATGTAAATTTTATCATAAGATGACAACTTTTGAAACAACCTGTATACCCATGATAATATAATGAAAAAATAATAATGTTCCGTGTGATGGTACCACTGCGACGTCGCGCGGGGAATTCGGGTTCGGTATGGAAATCGAACGGATTGATAAAAATTAATAATCTCAACTACTGCAGTATTAGTTCTACTGCCTACAGACGTGCGGTAGGATGTCATATTTCATAACACTATAGTGCGAGCCGCTAGTTCGATCGAGTGCAACGATAAACACCGACGGCCTACGGGACACTTCAGTACAAGATAATCTATGAGACAACAACGACAAGTAACAACAACAATAATACTACACAGATCGTCTTCGAGAGTTCGATTGCTCGCTACTGCACCGTCCTAATTATTATTATGTTTCGCCGGACGTGCAACCGGTCGGCTGTGTTCGCGGCGACGATTGTCCGCCGAGCGAAGTCTACGAGCAACGGCGGTGCCGTCGGCTTTGGTCCGAGACCACTGGACGGCGTCCGTGTGGTGGACATGAGCCGAGTGGCCGCGGGTCCTTACTGCGCGATGGTGCTGGCCGACATGGGCGCGGACGTGATCAAAGTCGAGAGACCGGTGGCCGGCGATGACAGCCGCCGTTACGGGCCGCCGTTCGTAGACGTCCGCGGCGACGGCGGGGGTGGCGAGAGCCGTTTGAGTCTGTACTTCGTCTCGCTGAACCGGAACAAGCGGAGCGTGTGTGTGGACTTCCAGCAGCCGGATGGCCGGGAGATCATCCGGAAGTTGGTCGAGCGGTCGCACGTGCTCATCGAGAACTACATACCCGGCACGTTGGACAGGTGAGAGATTGCGCTGCAGACTGACAGATATGACGCTGAGGTGAGACACGGGGCAAGAATAAGATAAAAAATCAGAGTCTTAGGAAAGCGGACCATGCCCCCCTCCTCAACAAAAAAAAACTACATCGTGGACGTATCCCGATCCAAACGTTGTATATTTCATATTCATAAATATGTCTATTTTTACCATATTTATGATTAAGGTTGTTTAAGAATATTTTTTAAGTGTTATTGAATTATTTC
>PVMI01088369.1:0-13099 GCA_008528875.1 Aulacorthum solani
AAAGTATGTCACTATCTGCCGGACCGCGCTTCTTAACGAACGGCGGGCGCCCTCGTCTTATAGCGTACAAATGCGTCTGTCGAGAAAGCCGCAGTTTCACCTACGGTAAATCCTTTAGGCTTGGCCGAAAAACCTTTTCCGCTCTGTCTCGTAAGACTTTATTCTTTCCTTTTGAAATGTCCATAATGCGCGCATACTATGTACAAAACGGGATCCCGTACAACCGTTCGAACTGAGGGGGGGCTTATATAATGACTCTTAAGGGACGTCGGTGACAATTTGACACGTCTGACAGCCATTGCTGGTTGGAAATCTAGAAAAACTGATAAATGCCACCGGACGAATATTCTATACGCAGCGAATGACGACCTCATTATTATACACGCGTGAAAAAGTCCGCACGATGGCACGAATTAATCAACGTTACGGGCCGATGGCGACCGGAGGAACAAAAAACGCAAACAATCGATTTCACAGCCGTTCTGGACGACAAAATGTGTACGCGTGTGTTACTTCACCGCCGAGTTCAAAGGCCGTTCAGTGCACTTTATGCGAGCGATTAGTCTTCGTTTTGTCTTTCGATGTCGCGATGCGCCGACACGACGAGCAGTGTATATACTATATACTATATATATGCCCGAAGGACAGTATATAGATCGTGCGAACCCGACAAAAAAAAAATGAAATACAATTCCAAAGCTGTCCGACACGCGTCCGCGGAGAAAACTTTCGTGACACGAAACGTCGATAGTTCGCACAAACGCGTAAAAGCGACTTTTTCATTCGCGAGATTTTTATTAATGTTTTCTTAGTGCGGTTCCATAAAGTTATATATATACATAAGACTTACTTCATTTTTTATTTTTTGTTTTTTTTTCAGTATTTTTCTGTTCTTCTGGACGTTTTTCTCCACTCCTCCCATCATACGTTCGTATTCATAAAAATATTTTTTTATTCTTGCCGTCTCCTTGTCTCGCACAGTCGTCATGTATGGTCGAAACTATAACGGTGGACTTGCTTAGTAAATGCCATCCGACGCTGCGGTTACATAGTAGTCTGTTGACTTTCCGATTTTTCGTTGACCAACCTATATAATGACTTTTACAACGTCTTCTTAAAGACGATAACAAAAATTGATTTTTAATAAAAATGGAACCCTCGAAACTCAATATAATAAACAACCAATCGATCAATTTTTCAATCGTAAATAATGGGGAAAAAATATACACAACACACGTCTTAATGTCATCTGGCTATCCGTTGGTGATAGTATGGTACGAAGGTCGCACGTTTCTATTTTACCTCCAAAAGTCCCCGATAGACTTTGGTTGGGAAAAGTGAAACGCGTGATATATATCAGCATAATAATTATTATTTCTATTGCCCTTATTCCTTTCATCATTATAATATTATGTCTGTCAGTAAAACTACTATATATTTTACTGTTAATTTTTTATTTTATTTTTTATTACAATCAAATTGCTACTTTCGTAATTGGAAGCAGAATACTCTTATACAAAATATCGAAAAATGAAAGATATACATTTTTGAAATAATTAGGTGATAAAAACCTTAATAAGCAAAGTAGTGCAAACTTTAAATGCTTATTATAATTATAAATAATTTACAAAAAAAAATTCTGTAATAGTTTTAAAAATAATATTCTGCTTCGGATTTTCCCAGACAAACGTCAGGATAAAAAGGGTAAATGCAATGTAATATTAGGTACGCATATTATGTTTTATGTATACCAAAAATATTAATTCAAAAAAAGTTGATCATTTTTAAAATAATAAGTTTCCATTGCTTAAAAATATCATACTCCCTTCCCTCTATGCCATTCGAAATGTTTCCCAGAATAACACAGCAGACAGCAGTATAATCTTTAATCGTTTAATAGATCGAATATCGTACTTATACATGAGGAAATCATGTTTAGCCATAGATCACTATCCGAATTTATATCTTTCTGCGATATACCTACGATTTGTAATAGTAGAGGTCTAAAAGTAAAGCAATATAACCTATTCGTAATCAATATGCTAAAGTATCTGCACGATTAATTTCAATTTTTAATTATTTTGAGCACATTGGTCGGAGATACAACAAACTCCGGGATGATGTATCGCGAGATAAATGTATTATATAAATTAAATGATATGTATGGAGCTACGTTTATAATAAGAGAGCGACGTCTAAAAAATACGATTTTCACAACAAAGCAAAACGGTAACCTCAGAATATCGTGAAGGAATGGTGATGAATTGAACTCTTCCCGAGGGAAAACGTGTTGTCACGATCGAGATTCGAGATGCTATAATTTAATATATTATTGTTGCGTATTAACAACCAAAAAAGCATAAGTTCATTAGCATAATATATTACTAATTATTATTATCGTTATTATTACTGCGCTATGTAATTTATGCACCTTGATTGGAATTCGATTTCGGCTTTGGAAATAAGGTTCGAAATTAATGTGTTTTTTTTTTTTAATTTGTCAAATTCTTCAGTGTCATTTTGAGCTGAATCGTTGCGACTTTTTTCTCACGATGCACATGAAATAAAATCGGTAAAAAAAAAGTATCACATACACTTCAATACAAAAATAATTTTTAAAAACCAATCAATAGGGTTTGTTGTTTTTTTGTTGGTGGTGAGGGAAGGACTGTGTACATTCATTGTAGTCACGTACATCCCCTATTTGTATTGAAGTGCGTAGCAAAGACAAATGTAGTGAGTCCCAGAAAGGTGATGAGACCGGCAAGTGGCATTCGATAATATAGTATACCTATGTACGAATGGCCACTGCATGGTAGTAAATACATCGAATAATAATAATATTAATTATTGATAAGACAAGAGAGATTAAATTGTATTGTTATTATTGTCTGGCTACACAGTCATGTCGATTAACCTATGATACCTGGAGAATATATTATTTTTAATAAAACAAAATAAAAAACCATACGAACAACAAAAAAAAGCAGTGACCCGACGCAGAATAATATGCGAAATCCCGTATAGTGCGATACATAATATCGTAAAACGGTTGTATTGTATAAATAAATATATATATATATATAAACATTATTATTATTATTATTATTATCTTACAATATAAATTACATACATTATAATATGTTGTACACTTGTACATACAAAAATGTTTAATATTTAGAATATTATTAATAACTGTACGTTGAAAAAAATATTTTCTTTGTAAGAATTACCCATCATTATGTTCTACCAATAGTTTCCCAGACGATTATGGTCCTTTTTACATAACCGTAATATATAATTCAAAATTATACATATTAACCTATAATACTGTTATATTGTTTTAAAGGCGTTTATAGGAAATTGTTTTGTATTCCTCCGATTCGACATTTTCCATAATGTATTCTAGATAGTACGCATTGGTGCATTAGTGAAATAAATAAAAAAATATTGCTCTTGATCTAATGACCAGCAAGATTTTAAAATTCACACACCATAAGTATCGGCACGCCTCCAATCAAGAAAGAGCTGAAAGATGTCGTACTGATGTACTTATAATAGTCCGAAAGATTTGATAATTTAATCAAAAATCGGGAGAAATTATATTTTTTTAACTGTTTCCTTGGCGGTCAACCTAACATGGCCTGCGATAAGCCGAGGACCGGGATAAAATTATGACACCATATGACTCTGCAATCACCCCAACACGTTTTTGCGACGATTCCTTCAAACGTCGTAAGTCTGGTAACCGTAACACAGTAACCATCAGTCTGGTCCACAGTACGACACACGAGTATAAATATACATACCTACCTATCCCGATGTAGTATAATATATATATTAGCCATACTGACTGATCGACCGACTACATTTAATTCTTTATCAAATTTCTGTTTATTTTCCTCCCTTGCTCGTTCAAATTCCTCGCGGCTGCAGTTGCGTTTTTCACGATACAGTAAAATGCGCGTGGTTAGACTCCCTCTCCTTTCCGACAACCCCTGCAGCACAAGCACGCGCACCACACATTGTTTCAGGCCGTTTATTTTTATTTTTTGTTTTCCTTCGTCCGTTTGCCGTCTACGAAACGACCAGAAAAACGAAAAAAGTTTTGATCATAACTCAAACAATAATAAATTTCTCTAGGATATCATCGTGTTCCTTCGTTCTGCATTTCGAACGTTTTGTTTCATTCCTTTTCGTTTGGACGTAACGGCGACATATTAAACGTATAATACAAGTATATACATATATTACTATTATTATATTCTTCATCATTCCATTCAACCGTTTTTATTTCTCTCACATTAATATATATAATTTATATTTATACATATATATATATATATATATATATATTAATGTGTATGTATATTAACCAAACCTAACCTAACCTATATATATATATAAAATGTAACGATTATAAGCAATTTGTTTGTACCAACCAACGTATTATATGCGAGTTCATTACCCGTCTCATTACATCATAGAATAACGCACGTTATAGCAAACTAATAATTATATTTAAAATTGTTTCCATTTATGATAAAGGTATTTTTTTGTCGATTTGACAAGTCGTCAAACAATACTGTATACGATAATCGTTGCTGATCCGTTGGTTCTAGGGCAAACATTCAGATTTATAATCAATATTACAATTATTATTATTATCATCATCACTTGTTAGTGAAATACGTATAATAGGTATTGTGTTAATTTTTTTCCAGCGTTTTATATACTATATAGTATTATTATATAAAATATAAAATTGTTATTATTGTTAATATGTACATATACATAGATTTAAAATATTAATACGATGACTTTGTTAAATAACTCTTGTTTCGGATTAGATTTTACGAACATTTCTAGTCAATTAATACCTACTTGAAAATGTGTTTTGAAAAAAAAATGTATAAAAAGGAATTCATTAAAAACTTTTTATATGTAGGAATAAAATAAAAAGTGTATGTACATTATACACACTATGAAAATTTTATGATATTCGTTAGTTTCATTGCAATTATAATTCGTAGCTGAATCAAAAACTCGTGTACGAGAAGAAAACGAAATAAATATCATTCGCAGAAAGCATGTAAGTATAATTTAGTATGCATATTTGTTCATGAAGTAAATAGGGGTAATTTTATTGATATAAGTCGTAATGTCTATGTTTAAAATAATTAAGCAGTGCAAAATATTTTTAAATTTTACTTATTATATACATACATTGACATATCCAGGTTAGGTTAGACAACCCTAACGTGACTGGGCAAATATAAAATGTATAACAACTGAAAATCTCAATCTTCATAAAAAAAAAATCGACCTATTTCACCTAACCATTGTTCCACATTCCATTAATACATAATATACTATAATATTAATATAACTTAGGATATAACATAGCATAAAACAAAAATTATTTATGATTATGAATTCTAATATTTTATTTCACAACGATTAAATAGGTTAAAATGTTAGGATAATCAGCAATGTAGCTAAATTGCCTATACGTTGGGCCGGATAAGTCAAACAAAGTTTTGCTGATTTTTAATACATAGTACGACTCAATGGTAGATAGCGGTATACAATAATGACTATAGACGTATAGTATAATCAGATTATATTAAAATGATATAGTATATATATATATATCTCCCATTGCATATAATCTGTAGTATACATGGTATAGTTTTCAAAATATTTTCACTAGTTTTGAGCTTCTTAAAGATAATTAACATTTACAATTTTTTATTTATTTTCTACAAAAGACACGAGTCTTTGCTCAAAATCGTTTTTCGTATGCATTGATTCATCAATAAGTTTAATTTTAACACAATATACACTACAATGACTTCTCAATGACGATATACACTCAACACCTACTGCACAGCAGAGCGATTACCTAATTCCCCCTTTTTTCTATCAATAATAATATATTATTTTACAATCTCAAACGATCTCGTTTTAATTATTATTTATTGATACGACGAAGAGATGAAAAGAAATATTAAAATTTTCCCACTCAAAACTGGGACATTCAAGGTTACAAAACGAGAGTGGATTGATATAACTCACATAATGCATAGATAATTATAATATATACACATCCTACAAACTAAAGCATTAAACCTTACTGATGAGGATTTGGATACAAGTATTAAAGGTTTTCAAGGAAAAATACGATAAAAATAATCGTACAAAAATATTTATTATATTAATACAATTGCTGAGTTTTCAGTTTGTTGGTCGTATCTGATAAATAAATTGCAACGTAGCAAGTGTATACTTATATAATATATATGGGTAGGTAAGAGGCAGGTATATACTTTTACAAAAGAAAATAATAACTTCTCCAAACTTACAAAAAATAATAATAATACATCGAAAAATCAATAACAAGCAATATAATATAAATCCAAAGAATATACTCTCGTGCACACACGACATCATCACTTAATACATACAATACACGGTGCATTAAAATATTATTTGATAATAGCGTTATTTATAACTATATTATTTATGCATATATATATATATATATAGCATGTATATTATATAATATACATTTACGATTTACCTACCTATACAAAATGATGGAAACCATATGTTGCACGAATTTAATATAATAACGTATTATATAGGAATTTATTCGGGACGCAGCGTATAACCGGGAAAACGTTTTCCAGAAGTGAATACGTTTCAGTTGTAAATTTTGAACCACCCCGCCGATGTGTATGATAATATACGGTAACGGGGTCCAATAGCGGTATACCATGTACATATAGGTATAATAATAATATTTTTACGGTAAGTCGTGTACCACTATATAGGTAATGTAATCGAATTCGAAAACGCGAAATCACAACTAGCTACCGATGCGCATATTACAAAATAAATATAAGGTACATCGATGCATGCGCGTCGCCAGCTAGTATCGTTCGGCGTGATGGTGAACAACAAACAACCCCTTCTCTGCATACACGCATAACATACCTACTTACAGACACGGTTTATTTACAGTTCGATTAGATTCGAGTCAGCCGTTCTGCTGGCATCGTGTTTGTGCCTGGGTGGCGGAAGTGGATCCGTCGGCAGGTTGAAAAATAAATCGCTATCGTCTTCATCCGCCACCGATCTTTTCATTCGGCCAATTTTCTTCCCTTCCTCTGGATACATCAACAGCGGATCCTACAGCAGTGAAATGTGATTTAGTTTTCATCAGGCAACACGCGGGTCAGCAACTTAAACGTCCACACCACGAGAAAATCATTCATAATATGATACATTTATATTTATATTTATTTTTGATAATTTAAATATTTTTTTATTATTTACGTCGTTTAATAAATACTTATCAAATTATTAAACATTTTTATAATAAATATAGAAGAACATTCTAACTGCAACGTTTTTATATCTTTATTCAAAAACTATTTATTTCATATACCTAACCATACAAAAAACATTTAAAAACTAAAAATCTTCAAGCATTTTATCCAATAGATGTTTATTTAAAATCTATTATTCATAGTACCGAACAATTAATAAAAATGCTTAGATCAAGTTCTTTTTTTGCCTATTTTAATATTATACTATTTACAACAAAAAAAGCAGGTTATTAGTACGAATTACAAGTGTATAATAATCTAACCTTTTTAATACCTAACATGTTAATATGTTTGAATAATTCATTCTCTCTCCTTGTAATATAAATACTCAGTGGTTTACTAACTGAGGTAGAGGGTATACTAATTTTTGTGTTAACGACTTTATATTATTATATTTATTATTATTAATCGATTTTTAGTTAAGTATCTAATTATTACTGTTAATATTAATTTTATATAATTATATTGTTTAAACACCCACTTGTACCCTTCAAATATATCAATACCACGGCCTACCTCAGCACTTCAAGCTCAGCAATTAAATGACAAAATGAGTCCGCAGAGATGGTTTATTTTATTATAAGTTATACGTACACATTACTGTACGAGATTTACAATAATATGTTATAACAGCTCGATCAACAACGAATGGATAGATATATAATTACTAACCGCCATACCGTGTATGTATAAGGTATCCCATTAAAAGGATTTAAATTCGAGTGTAACATTTATTGTTGCGTTTTAACTTAATTTTACTTCGAGAATCGAACAAAAAAACAACAAGTTACATAATATACCAACTATAATATGACACGTGCCACTTGAATGCACCTGTTTAACGACCTTTATTGGAAAACATATACGGCAAGTTAAACCTACTGATGCAATGATATTTTTATAATAATGACATTTATCAGTGGCATTGATGCATATAGGTACTCGTATATCTTGATAGCAATACATACTTTTGAAAATAATAGTTACCCCGGAAGATAAATTTGTTTTGATTTTAATGGCACTTATAATGCGGTTGGTCGGGTGTTCAAGTAAAATGTTATATTTTCGCAAATACACACTTAGAAAAATTACCGACATTAGACAGATAATAATAGGTACATACTCTTCCAGTAAGCTCCACGATTTTTTTTTGTATCGACGTCATTCGGGTTCTCATATATTCGTACCTGAAAAAAAACATTTGTCAATCGTTGGGCCTAACTGTAAATTTACAAGTAAAAGTACAGGTACAACCTAGGTTAAATGTAAAATTTAAATGCAATAGTCTTAATTTTGTAATATTTTTACATCAAATTTAACAATTTGTATTATTATCACAACATCACCTATCAAAACTGTTGTAGACTAAATATTCACCCCAAACGCGATGGTAGGTTTACAACCTATAATTACAATTTAGATTCTGAGAGGAGCGATGAATGTATTGATTTTACAATGTGTGTTTTTTGTGTGTGTGTCTGTGTACACGAGAAGTAGTCGAAATAATGCTTCGATTTTCGACTTCAGTAGCTTTTCTGGTTGGAAAGTGAATCTAGTTGGTGCATTGGGGAGGTAAAATTTTAAAATTCTCAGTAGTTTTCAAAAGGATCGGCAAAAACAAAAAAAAAAATTAAAGAAAATGGGAATTTTTACACAAAATCAATTTTTGAGAAAATCGATTTTAGATATTGTTGTCACTCCAAAACAAATGACCGTAGACACATGAAATTTTCACTGAATGTTAATACTGGCATGACATTTTATATAATTAATAAAATTTTCAAAATATTTCAAATCTTTTTAAGTTATTTATTAACATTTTCAATTTTCAATTTTTTAGTTTTTTTTTTTTTATAAATGACAATAAATTTTATTCGTTAGGTAAAAAAGTTCTAAATTTAATACAAGGATCCTAATAAATTGTTACAACGACAGTTAAAAAATATTAAAAATACATAGACACAATTTTTTTTAATAAGCTTTACAGTTTGAATTTTGACAAAATACGTAAAAGTCACGAAAATTTGCAATTTATTTTGAGTTAAAAATTCATAAAAATTTATGTTTTTAAATCTAGGATTTGAAAATTACATACAAGATTTTTCACGAGTTCACCTTCTTTTATCAAATCAAAAATACCTACCGGAAAGTCAAATTAAAGTTTTATGAGCATTTGAATTACAAAATTGTATATTCACTAAATTTCTCTTGTACCGATATCCTTATTTAATTGATATTCAAAACGAATAACTGTAGAAGCTTGAAATTTACACCATATGTCTATTTTATCAATTCCTTTACTTGATAATTTTCAATTTTCAATTTAATACAAGTTTAAATTATTACAATAGTAGTTGAAAAATATTAAAAATACATAGGCTCAATTTTTGTAAGCATTTGAAGTTCAATTTTCGACAACATTTATAAAAATGTTCGAATACGTCCGAACGTTTAACAAACCCACGATTACTGATAGTGTGTGTACCTATTAAAATATTTTAAGTTATCACTATTAATTACTATCACTTAAATTAATACATTTGATTTTATTGACATTGTGGTCTATCGTCTACGACAATGGTAATACCACGATAACCGTAATAACAATATAAATACAATAAAATATATCCTAGACTGACATACAGCCTCCGCTCAGAATCGATTTTCGTATACAGTGATATTATATCATTGAATTCAAATTTAATACCATCCATTAAACAGTGACCCAATTGTGATCTAGCAGAGCGACATCCACTTACCCACCTATTTTTTTATTAATTGAATATTATATTAACAGTAATAACGACAATGTTTATACCTATAAATATTATCAATCAACGTATAATATACATACTATAATCAAAAAATATCTCAAAAACATAGGTTGATTTATATTCAAAATAAGTTCACTTATTGGAAAATATTAAAAGTTTTTTTCAAATTAGGTCGATATAAGTATATAACTATAGTCCTCCTAAACTATATTAATCAGTTATGTTAAGAGTTTGGCCTCCATCTAGTTTTCTTTTCAAATTTTTATTAGTTGGATTTAAAATCTTGCAGTTCAAAAACTAGGACACATCGGGTACCCATATTCATACAAACACAGAAGTTTAACTCGCATATTTAATTGACTTATATTTTACTTGAGTGGAAAAAAGGTAGTTTCCCACTAATGGCAAACGAGTTAGAATAAAGTAAAATATAAGTATCGTTATATCGTTGATCATAAAAACACAGTTCTATTGCATTCACAAATCCTACCTAAAAATCAGTACGGAAATCTTCCAACAATAAATTAAATGCCCTCTCGTCGTATTTTTCGTTTTAATGTTTTTAAAAATGGTGTTCCAAGTTGTTTTTTCATAGCTAAGCCATTAAAACAAGAATGAAATGGCATTTAACGCACTTTACTATTTACATAGCGATGTCATCTACCATATAAAATATAAACTTAATTTAAAATGTGTTCCTTAAATATGTCAGTGGGGTAACTTAAAGCAGTAAGTATTCGATTAGAACTTTGAAGTTTTAATGCTATTTTAACTACATTGATATTATGAACAAGTGGAACATTTTCAAGTTTTGGAAAAACTGAGTGAAATGTGAAATAAATATATCCAAGTGCAGTTCATATACAACATGTATGTTTTTCATGTTATGATTTATCAAGAAAAAGTAATAAGTATAGTTACATGTTTTTATACATTAAAAATTATCAAGTTTTTTTCAGTTTATTTTTCTATTAAAAATATTGAAAATGAATATAAGGTTCTTCTTGAGTATAATTTTTACATAAATTTAAAAATATATATTCTGCAAATAAATTGTTATTGACATTTGAATTTATAATTTTGATGAAATTGGATATTTAAACTAAAAATAAAGATCTTAACTCTAAGGTTTTAGCAAGATTTTAGTTATTTTGATGTAATTAAAAAAATATCAAATTTAGAATTTGCAGCATTTTGCCATCACGTATATTGTTATTTGTATAATATGTACAATGAAATTTCCAAAATATTTTTTTTGTACTTCATTAGTACTGAGTACTGACATAATTTATAAGTTGAATAAAATGAAATAGTATTTGAAAATTAACAATTGTTTACCGTGCAATGTTTTGAGAAAATTATTACGATGATATATTCAATGACGAGGTACACTCAAAATCTACTTTATAGCAGTTACTTTTATAATATTTACCTCATGAATAATAAATCAAATTGGAATTTCAACTTTGGTTTTGAATCAATCCTTATATGCCCACTCATAATAATAAGGTATTTTAGTAAACTATTACAGAATATAACTTGAAATAAAATTGTACAATCATGGCTGTACCCAATAAAACAAATACAACTAATAAGACACTTACGTTGAGCTTTGAATACATTTGATCCACTGATGAACGTGATCCTCAGACTGACTAGAAATAATATACTTTTTATCTGGTTCATCTTTAAATGAAAGAGAAAATGAAAATAATGTTCCTGGCATATTATTCTCAAGTCTTACAATGGAATTCTCCAAAACAAAGACACCGGCTGGCTAGAACATATTTTACAAAAGATAATGAACAAAATTCATAGAAATAAAATGTAATAATTAGAAGTAATGAATTAATTAATAATAAAAAGCAGGTTAACTTAATACATTATTTAATCTATTACAAACATTAAGGCATTTAAAATTATCAACAAATTAATCAAACAAAAAATGATTTATTCTATTTACTTGATGTAAATCAACTTGCCCAAATCCATTTATTTTAAAGTAAAATAATAAGTTGTACTTGAGTCGAAACCATCTTTCCTTGAAACCTATAATAAATTATCAATTAATTTTGAAATACATTTTTGTTTTTTTATATTGAACTCAAGCCCGGGAACTATGGCCATTAACTGTTTGTAGGGGAAAAGGATGATTTGAAACACGTATTTATATGTGTTGCTAAAAACACGGGTGGTCACCCATCCAAGTGCTAGAAACGACAGCCAGTATGTAAGCTCAGAGCATTGCCGCAGATATAAAGTATGACCACATCTCACCAAGCCACTGAAATACTTTATGGACAAGTATAGGACATAAAAATAAATATTAAAATTATTATATTATTTACAGTAATAGAGTGATTTGTATTTTTATTTTTATAGGTGGGTAGATAAATATAAAATAGGTAAACCATTAGAATGCGATAATAATTAGACAATACTAATTATGCTGGTTTATTGAAAATACTAGATTAGGGACATAATTTTAGTTCCTTTTTTGTTAATTGGTATTATAATTTAAATACTGAGAACCACTATGCAGTACAGTAGTACAAAAATGAAAACACAATGCATCTAATTATATCTGAAAATAATTGATAAATGTATGATAAAATACATGTATTTAAAATTAATATTTAAAATTTGAATACAATCTGATGATTTTAACTTTGTAATAAAAAAAAAAACTATTTCACATAAAAAGCAAAACATAACAAACTGCAATTCCTACATAACCACAGCCCTACTCATACAAAAAAAATAAAAACTAATGTATAAGTAAAGTTAAGTTTTATTTTATTTTATTTTATTAAATATAATTTATAACAATTAACTCTCTTCTACAGTTATACCTACTACGATAAATAATGTATATTGACCATAAAATTGTACCTAAACAAAGTACCTATCTTAATTGGATATAAATTATAA
>PVMI01088371.1:0-14873 GCA_008528875.1 Aulacorthum solani
TTTATGCGATACTCGAATCAGTTGCATACAACGCATCAACTGTACTCTAGTGGAAAGTGCTTGACGCTTCAAGCTTGTAACTGCTAAGTCGTGGCTTGTATTTGGGTAAAACGACAAAAGCGCTAAAAAGTCACATATGAGAATGCGGACAGACAGTGGACACTGGATTGTGGAAAGTGGAATAGGGATTCGGCCGATTCAGGATATTATGAATAAATGAAAATAGAAGTACAGTGCATCCAACGTGATTTTACCGGAAATGTTGATAGTCCACTAGAGATTATGAAATGAAAAATAAAAATAATTACCTACTAAACAATAGGTTGAACTTTGAATGTACCCATTAGAAGAAATCGGGAGGAGGGGTGGCGGCTTGGGGGCCAAGCCTCCCGAAAGTCCGTTGAGCTTCCTCCGAAAGTTCAAGCGTTGATGTGAAGGGGCAAAGCCTACCACGATTTAGATTTTTTTGAAAAATAGTGACCATTAGATTTCCGCCTATAATTACTTAATACAAGATATACCATTACTAAATAGATAGGTATGATCATGAACAGGGCTCGGGACTTAGAGCACTTAAAATCATTAAAATAAGCGCTTAAAAACATCATTATAAGCACTCGAATAAGCATTAAAAAACATAAATTTAAGCAAAAATATAAATTTAAAAAAGAAAGATAAAATAAAAAATATACGACAACCGACTACTAAACTTTGAAATCAAAATATTATATCAATGATTATAATATGTATTAATTATCACGTCTATAAAACCACGACGGACAAATAATATTTACAGAGAAATTAGTGATTGATAGAAGATAGAACTGTTAAACATGAACTCGATTATATCAATTTGTTTCCCATTTGAAATCCAGTTCTATTTTGAGCGTTGGAATATTTTTGCTAACCCTTTAACGTACCGACGGACTCCGCGACAACATAGACAAGATAAGAATTATTTTTAATTTAAATTCTATCAAAAACAACTTTGCAGGAGGAAGAGCAATAATTATCAGAAAAACTCGAAAAAAGCATTTTTTTGAAAAATTGCCGAATAAAGCAAAAAAAGCACTTTCAAATTTCATAAATGAACGTGTTGTAACAAGACATACGCTTCTATAGTACTCTGCTACATTTTAAGTCGATCCATAAAAATACGTATTTTAAAATAATTGATTGGTCGAATAATACAAATAATAATAATAATAATACAAAATCGATTTTTTGTTATTTGGTCAAACTCTAAAAAAATTACCTTACCACAGGTTCATGAAGTAGTACTACTACTACATAGTATATTTTTATTGGTATTTTCTATCATAGACCTATAAAGAATAGATATCTTTATAGGTCTATGTTTTCTATACACAATACAATTTTCAAAATATTTTAACTCTTTTTGAAAAAAAATTAGTATCCATAAAATGTTTGAAGCTCTTTGAAAATTTGTAAATTATTTTGAACTAAGCACCCCCAAGCACCCCCAAATCGTGCCTATGGGGAACTACCCTCAGGTTTATCCAAAAAATAATGAATATGTATCCCCTCCCTCCCAACAAAAATTCCTATCAATGCCACTGAATGAATGTATAATTATTCACAATTAATTATTAGACTTTTCCTAATATTGCAGTGGTTTATTGAATTCAGAAAATCGGGAAGCTTTGTGAATTTGTTATAGGAAGCTTAAGAAATAATTTAATGTTGACAAAATTGTACATAATATCGTTATATAAAACAAAATATTATTGTTTATGTTCGAAAATTATTTTTTGTATATTTATGGACTTATGTACTATGGTATACCTATTTCTTTACTTTATAATATGTATAAATATATATTGTATATAATATATATATTACTAACTTTTTTAATGAAAAGTATATCTATTGGCTATTACCATTGAATTTATAGTATAAGAGTATGTACAAATCTTAAAATAAAATCTCAAATTCAAATTTTTAATTCAAAAAATTTTAAAATTGCACAAAAATCCTAAACTGCTCTAAAAATTAACTCAATATTTGAAATTGTGAACAAATGCAAATTAAAAACTTCTTATTACCTATTCCGATTAGAAAATGCATGATACGTGTATCTTATAAGACGATCAACACATTAGATTCGAAATAAACAATTACCATTCAATGTGCATCAAAATCCTAAAATTATGAATCATGCATTTTTACTGACTTACTAACAGCAATTGTAATATATTTTTTTAAATTTTCAAAAATAGAATATATTTTTCGCTATTATAATTAATATCCCTATAAATATAAAAAAAATTCCGATCAACAAATTATTAATTATTTCGAAAATACGCTGAAAATAACTAAGAAACTTTAAGTCCAGACGCCAGANNAGATAAAATTGTATCTACATCGTACCCCAAACTATTATAACACCACAGTCCACAATAATACCTATGTCCTATAATAATATTTATATATTTACTTATGTATATTTTTTGCCACGGTCTAAGGTATCTTAATCGGTGATTCATATATTGAATAATATATAGATATCCCTTATCAATTATATCATTGACTTCAGTACTTCAGTCTAACTCATATAGTTATGGTTGTCCAATTGTCCATGGTTCAGTACTTCAGCCTGAGTTCAACGTCCAACAAGTCGTAGAGCAATATATGAGTGATACTTTCAGAGCAAAGGTAGTTAGAAAAAAAATAGTAGTTACCTCCTATTATTTTATAATTTTATATATTGTACTATTGTCCACAAAATTATGTACTTAACAAATAAAAAGTTTAAAAATTTAAATTCCTCAATTAATACTTGATATTTTTTTTCTACAAAATAGGATCTAATTAATATATTTGATGTTATCAGTAATATTTGGATACAAGATGTACACTATATCCATTTAATTTTAATTCATTTACCTTGAATTGGAAATGTCTACTTCAGATATTGGTAAATATACCTATTATTTATTTTTTAAACATATAGTTAATTTTTATTATTGTCATTTTTTTACTATGATCAATGACTATGTTACATTATCTATTGAATGATAAAGTATATTTGATTAATTTAAAATTTTTTTTATGTATTTTTAGATGACAACAGTATAGTGATAAATGATTTACCGAATGATACGGAAGCAGCCATAAGGTATATTAAAACATTATTACCAGTAACTCTAAAGGATACATTTAAATACCCACCGATTGTATTTATTCACCAACTATATGATATCGTACATAATAAGACATTGATTAATAAAGAGCTGGTTGGTAAATATCTTTTACATTCTTTTCTCATTATAGAAATTATCATTTCAATTTTATCCATAGGAGTTATTAAGAAAGCAGTGCAAGATACAAAAACTCACAATTGGAACATCTGATTCCTCTTCAGCCTTAATATTATATGAAGATTATGTTAAGTATACCTTAAATATTTATCCAGAAAATCGTAGTGTCAACAAATTTTTAAACGTCATTTTACCTTCAATAAAATCATTTGGAGTAGAAAAGTGTACATTGCTGCAAAAATTTAAACTGCAGCAATATGAATTGACGTAATTAATTAAATTAAATGTTTGTTTTGTTATCTTTTTAATAAATAATTTATATTTATTTTCAGAGAATTGATCAACTGTGGACTTTTGTTGATTAGAAATCAAGAAAGTTATTGGATATCTTTTCCTTCATCTGGTAACTTTATAAGGCGTTACACTGAAGGTCGAAAATATATTATTCAAATAATCAAACGTAGAAAATTTCAAGAGATATTAGAAAATGTAAGTCATTTTAAATTGTTAGTAAGTAGGCATACATTGTTTACTATTATTTTAGTTTCCAAGGGCCAAAGTTTTATAAACTGCCTGGCCATATCTTTATTCCATTCTACAAATTTATAAATATTTCTTTTAAAAAAAATCTGGTTAAAATTTTCCTGAATCAAATTTTTAAAATTCTATTCTACCTGATCCATAATTTGGATACGCTCTGCCCACTTTACAACACAACGAGCTCACAGAGTAATAGATGCCATATGCTCATATCTTACTCATCGAAAAAAAAATGTACTGTACATGTGCCTTTCTAGATGTTTCACAAGCATTTAATAGAATTCCATACTTTTTTAATTAAATAAATTCTTGGTAAATAATATTATCTATCAAATCGCCATTTTCAAGTTAAATTCAGTAATGCACTTTCAACTAATATCAAGGAGGGATACTCTCACCTTTTCTTTATAAATAACATATATACCGCTGTTCAACCTTCCACTCTAAACATTCTAGTTCAGGCACAGGCAACCCACTGCCCTCGGAACTTTTTTCTGCAGCCCTCCAAATACATTTCATGGTGCTTAAAATAATTTTCAAAAAGTACATTAGCAATTAAATTGTATATATTTACATATTTTTTTTACATTTTTTCTGTAAAATCTGTATTTTTTCATAATTATATTACTATGTAAAATAACTAAATATAATATTAATAAAATTATTAGTATTATATCATATTATGTACATTTTTTATTATTATTGCTGCCCTTGATGAAAAATTGAAAAAAAATATGGCCTGCATGGTTAAAAAGGTTGCCGACCCCTGCTCAAGTTGCTAATTACCAATATGACAAAGCCATAAATTCCACCAATTCTGATCAAGTTAAGCTCCAATTAATCTTCAAAATCACTTAACTCCCAAACTATGGGGTAATGCAAAAAAAAACATCATCAACTAAACTCAAACATTCTAAAATATAGCACTAAAAAACTAATAAATGTATCACCCAATTTCTCTAACCTGTGACAAAGATTTGAATCTCAATATGAAATCTATTTAAGCAAAACTATTTCATAAATATTCCATAGCATTTTAACCTACCCAAACCCACTTGTAAAAAATCTTGCTGTCCCTACGATTTCTTGTAATTTCTCAAGACATTTTAAATGTAAATGGTGTTTTAACCTACTAAAAATATGGCTTAACGACCAATACTCCCCCCAAAAAAAACTTTCAATTTCAATCAAAAATAGGTAGCCGTTTCTGTCAATTGTTTCGTGTACAATGTACATAAATACTCTAAATTGAATTTGCCTATTGCTCCTTTAAATAGGCTGTACATATCTCGTAGAAATATAAAATATTTATTTATTCAATTTTATTGTTGATTTTTTTTAAATTTAATTCGTACAATATTTAGATTATTAAAACGTGTTTTTTGATCACATGATTCATAACACAAATTATAAGATATAATCAATGGGTCTCTAAGTATATTCATTTTGTGGAGTAAAACATATAATGAGTAATGACTAACCAATACATCCAACTACCCACCCAGTTTTGTGCACAGACATGGACCAAAAGAAATTGGTTCTTTTGTGCATCCCCACATGACACCCTACTATAGTGGAACTGATCTCAATGGTAGGGTGTTGCATTGGGATACATAGAATCGGCTTGTTCTCTCACTGTATAGTGCATACAATTTATACCTAGTACTTACTTAATTGATGTTTAAATAAATATTTGTTGAGATTGAGCAATAAACTCAACTCCTCAAAATCATTTAGCTTTTAGTTTTTATTTAATCTAGACACATATAGTTAGTTATTAATGAAACAATCTTAGTTCTCTCCTTATTTGCAATACAACAGTGCTTGTAAAAATTAGCGTAATGTTTTTTTATTTTTTATTTTTTTGCCATCACTTCAACTTAAACAGCAGTCATCACTTTTTATGTCAAAAAAAATTCTAATTTAATTTATGGTCATAATGTGTTATTTTAGCAGTTGGCAAATATTAAACATACATAGGTAGTCATAATCATTCTTCTAAAAGCATTACCTATACATTTTGACAGAATGTGATATTTAAACAAATAACAATTTCAATTATTTTGTTACAAATCTAAAACAATTGATTGTTATAATGTGAAATATCGTACTTTTATTTGTATTATCATTTTCTACATACATTTAAATCTTGACTAACCAAGAACTTTTTAATGACACTCATTTATAATTATAAAAAGTTTGTTTCCCGGTCAAAATATTTGAAAGCCTGAACGAGGTTCCTAATAACTTATAAGTTAAAATATATAAAAACTTTAAAGTCTGTATTTGCAAAATTCATTATCTACAAAATAAATAGAATAATAATTAATAATATTATAAATATAATACAACATACACTATCCTTTATCCCAATTTTTTTTCATACATGGCATTAAATTAAAACTAATTTTGAAATGTCTAAACAAAGTTTTGGAGTTACTAAATGAAGTATGTTCCGAACTGAATGAAGCTGCCTCTTTAGCCATTTTAGTCAGTAAATAAAATAAAAATTGTTTGTTAATTTATGGTTGTAGAAAAATTAAGTAGACTATATTTGTATAAACAACTGAATATAGCAGTCATTTCATATAGATAAGTGTTTTTTAATTGTAATACTTGTTTATGAGACTTATAAAAAATCTGCAGTTTTCAAAAGTATTTTTAAAACAAGGATATTCATAGAGAGCTACATTTTAGGATACAAGTTTTAAAAGCCTGTAGGGTTCTAGTAAATCCATAACATATGGCATTCCTATTTATAAGATAATTATTCTGTTTGTTTTAGGAACTTGCTTTTGAAACATCTTAAATTAATGTTGGAAGTTCTTTACTTTTCTTAAATACACAACAATAATGCATTAATACATAATAAAGTTTTATGTTTATCATTTTAGGACTTAGAAGTTCGTTGTGCTAAGGTATCAAAGATAAAAGAACTCGGTTTTAAATACTTCTTACATGACATTAAAGGATCAGAAGATATAATAAAGTAATATGATTTATAAACAATAGATAAATAATAAGTATTTTATTAATGAACATACATTTAATATTTAGAATGAATACAACATCTGGATGTCTCTTAAGAATTGCTTGAACAACAGTTTGTCTTACTTTTACAATGGAATCATTTTACTTACAATTTATTTTTAGGTATTGTATAGAAAAATAAAAAATATATGTTTAATAAAATAATACAAACTGAACCAGATTATTTGATAATTTATTTAAAAATTCAATATTAAATTACATATTAACATTTTTTTAATCCAACTCTATCTCTTGGTATAAGCCTCAGGTCTGCTCCATGTTTTAGAAAAACAACTCCCGCAGTCTGTTGTGGGTTAATACCAATCCCATCATCTGTAATTATGGCTGATGTTTCGGGTGATACCTTGAACTCTTCAGCTGCAAATTTTAAAACTGCAGTGAATGGAGCCGCTTCTGGTACCTTAAGTATTTTAAATGGTAGTTTTGGATCTGAAGTTAATGTTATTTTGAATCCTACTGTTTGAACAGAATCTCCCATTTTGTATAGTTTGTATAGCACTATATTACAGAAAATACTTATACACAAGTTTAAAAACTTACAGCTAAAAAGATTTGATTGATATTTACTGCCAGTCAAGAAAAATAATTATTAGGCTTTTTACTTTAAGTTGTATACTTGACACTTGTATAGTGCCTTTCACTATTTATTTTTTCTATATTATCATACAATTAATATCTTATCACCGCTGATGTGGTGTTCAGGGTTTCTCAGAATGTATTATCACACATAACTACGTGTTTGTTTCTGAGTTCATACATATTATTTATGTTAACTTTAACACTTGGCAGTTTTTTAAATTCTATTCAACAATATTTTAGGCAATATGTATATGCAAATAATAAAATATATCCAATTGGCAATTATATAAGTTTTACATTCTGTTTCAGATTATCAATTATGAATTAATATAATATGGAAAACATTCAACATCACAATTTTAAAAGTATAATTATTGAATTAAAATGAAATAGTTTAGAATGTAAAATTTAATATCAATAATATTGTTTAGTCTCAAAATTTACGAATTTTCTAATTAGTTACTATGACTAACCTATTTAAAACAGACGAATGAGAATACATTTTGAAAATGAGAGCTCACGTAATGACGTTGGCTAACAGCATTATTGGTGTTAGCATTCTAGCTATGCCATTTTGTTACAAAGAGGTAAACACGATATTGTATTATAATTTAGCGATATATTTCAATTATAAACATTAGTTACCTCTATATTTTTTCATATATAGTGTGGAATAATACTTTCAACATTATTATTGGTATTAAGTAATTTCATGTCTAGAGCCTCTTGTCATTTTCTATTAAAGTCTGCTATAAAATCGAGGACACGAGATTTTGAATTTCTAGGTAAGCAAGTAATTTATTTTTACAAAATTTGATATTTATTTTTTGTTGAATTTATTTCAGCATTCCATTTATTTGGAAAATTAGGGAAAGTCACTGTTGAGTTAAGCATAATAATGTTTCTTATGGGGACTTGTATTGCATTCTTTGTTGTTATGGGTGATTTAGGACCACAGATTATTGGTGACACGTTTAACATAAAAAATACTACTGCTCTTCGTCCAAGCATTATGATTGGTAAGATATTTTAAGATATTAGAAATTATATTTTGTGAGATTAATCATAATTTTTACAAGTATAAACTGTACATTTATATAACTATGATAAAATTATTGAACTACCCTTTGGTTTGATTAATATTGTGCAATAGCTTTTTTTTATGTTCATACAAATTATTTATAGGTTTAGCTGCATTTGTAGTACTGCCGTTGGGGTTATTACGTGATGTTAATAGTTTAAATACAATTTGTACAGCAGCAATAATATTTTATGCTTGTTTAGTATTTAAGGTATGTTTTTAGTTCAAATAAATAATATTTTCCAATATGAATTAAATTTTTGATAATATGATGCCTTTTCAGATTTTCATTGAAGCTTTTGACAAACTTTTCTCTTCTGTTTGGGTTTCAGAAATATATTTTTGGAAACCAGTTGGTCTTTTCCAATGTTTACCAATATTTTCAATGTCTCTATTTTGTCAAACGTAAGAATTAATAATTATTTATAGTTATCTATCTTAGCTCATAATAATTTATATGATTTTATATTTAATACACGGTTAGGTTTTTTTAAAACTTATAATATTATTTTATTTAGGGTTGCTCGATTTTGAGTCATGATTTAATAATATTTTGTGTATTCATTTTAATTTTGTTTAAAATATCTTATCTGATATAACATTTTATTTAAACAAAAATATTTATAGTAATCATTGGAATACATTTTTGACTCAACATTTAATAAATATTATCTCTTATTCAAGAAAAAAAAATAATTCTTTTTTGGTCAATCGACAATGTATATTTAATTAATTTTTATAATTTTGAGTATGATTTCTTTTTTTAAATTACCCATTAATTGAAATATTTTGATTCAGTATTTGTTAATTTATGATGGGTATACTGTATTTGTTGATATATTTTTTAAAATAAATTAATGATGTAAAATCTAATTATAAAATTGTATGATTAATAGACAGTTGTTCGATATATTTGAAACAATTACAAATGAATCATTGGATAAGTTAAATGCAATAATACGCTCATCAATGAATATGTGCACTAGTGTTTACATTAGTGTAGGAATTCTAGGTTATATTGCACATTACGACTCAGTATTAACAGGTAAAACATTTTATTTTATTCATCATAAATAATAGTTTGTAATAAAAAATCAGAATTTTCAAACCACATACAATTATTGCTATTTTTTCTAAATATTTTTGACTTTCCACAAAAATTACATGACCATTTAACTGCGCCTTTGGACTTTTTTATTGTACGACATGTTACAGTTTTTCCTGGTATTAGCATAGTATCACAACCTTTACAAATATTTCTTTTAATTTCTGGATCGATTTTTAGTAAACTTTTTTGAGATAGACCTTTCATTATAGAGTTATAAGTTGATGACAAGCCAGGACATTGTTCAGCTATAGCTGTACTTAATTGATATAAGTAATTAATCCGATTTTGGTTTATCTCCATATTAAATTCTTGTTTTTTCTTCTCAGTTTTTGTCATATTGGTACAATATTTGACAGTTATTTATAACCTAAAATGTTTGATTATTGTTAATTAGTTACATATTATTAATCTATGTGAATTCTTAATTAGTATTAACAAAAATTTCTTTTTTCAATATTTTAATATTTTAATTAACTGTACTTACTTCTATGATTTGTTAATATATAATTTACTAATACTATTTAAATTTACGTTTTATAATTAATTAATTATTTAATATGTATATTAAATAATATTTTGTAATATTCTTTACTTCTGCTCAATATTCATATTTCATTGATCTGTTTGACTATTTTATTATTTATTTTGTTTACATCAGCAATATTTTGTTTCATACACTATCAAATATGATTGTTATTATTGGCAATTAATATAATTCTGTGATAAAACTGTTTTTTAAAAGGTTATCATGTAGTTGTCAGTGTAGCCAACAAAAGGTTTTGAACAACTTTTAAATTATTTATAAAAATCTATTGTATTGTACTATATTTTGTACTTAAAAATTAAAGAATAGATTTTCATAAATATTGAATAGCATTATTTTATTATTTATTTAATGCATATTTGTTGTGTATACTTTATAATTCGAGTAAATATCTCACTTGAATGTTTTAATATTTACAGGGAATATTCTTACTAGTTTTTCACAATGTCTGTCCAGTGACATAATTAAAATTGGTTTTGTTATGTCTATTGCTGTTAGTTTTCCTCTGGTAATATTTCCATGCCGTTCGTCAATATACTCTCTACTTGCTACAAAAGTAAGATTACAACTCGTGTATCAATATGATTACAAATTTACAATTAATTTGAAAGAAAGTATAATTAATATTATTAATATTATTTTAAATTTGTTTTCTTAAGGATTATGTACTTGTATCTGGTGGAAGACAACATATTGCAGAAACCCCTTTCAAATGCATCACATGTTTTATAGTATTATTTTCCTTAGTTACTGGTCTATTAATGCCTAATATAGAAGTTGTATTGGGACTGATTGGATCCACCATAGGAGTTATGATAAATGTTATGTTTCCTTCTATGTTTTTAGTACGTGTGGCAAATAAATGTCCTAAAGAAAGGTTTTGGGCTAGAGTAAGTGTGTCAACTTGTATAGAAAATAATAATAAATAATATTGTATCAAAGTAATAACTGTACATTTTTTTTCAGTTTATATTTTTTGTAGGTATTTTCATAATGGTATTGGGAACTTCAGCTAATCTTTACGCTATACATCAAACATTCTCAAATACAGTGAAAACAGTTCATAGAGGTAAAGTAGAAGTGAAGACAATATTTTTACTGATTTGATAAATAACAATTTAAAGTATTTAATGTATTTATTTGAAAATGTTTCTCCTAACCACCTGATTGATTGCACAAATAGATAAACATACTTCGAATATATATAAAAAAAATTAAGCCAGTAATAATTAGTAATTACTCATTATCAATTAAATTTTGTATGATAAATAATATCATGGACATGATAGAAAATCATGATTAAAGAGTTCAGTATGAGCATTTCCCTAGTTATTGTTATTGCTGTTACATAGTATCTTCATCTTATTTCCATAGTGTTTTGACTGTACTCTAGTGATTAAGATATATCATCCTAGTCTTATTATGATACTGTTACTTTAATCTGTTAAGCATATTATTTTAACATAAATATGTTTTTGGGCCGGATTCACTTTTTTTGTTTCTGACCAATTTTTTGTAAGTTTTTCGTTATGGTTATTTATTATTAGGGTTAAGTCAATACTTGATATCAGCTTAATTCATCAGTATCAGTGTTTTTTAACTCAATACCAAATAAAAAAAACAAATCAATCAGCATAAGATTAATTGATAAGGCTGATGACAGTGCTACAGCTGATATTGGTCCAGCCCTACTTATTAACAAAAACATATTTATTTTCATTGTAGAAGAAAAATATCAAGTAGTGTGCTATGGTTTAATTTTAAAATATAGATTTGTATTCAATTATATTAGTATAGTAGTAAATAGCATAGCATACAGTTTAAATAAATTTCTATTCAAATAAATTTTTTTCTTATTTTAATATTAAAAAAACTGTGTTATAGAGGCTGAATCATTGGTTTTTAAACCTATGGATACGCATCATGACATTATAAGTCCAAAATTGAAAACATCCGAAGAGATAAGAGTTGAACCTCCTATACCTGTGGAACCTATTATAAAAGCAAATGCTGAAGTAAAACAAGAAAAATCAGTAAAAGTAGATAATGGAAATACTATAAGTAAAGATGCAATTAACAAAGAGGACGAAGAATTGGAAAAAAGACCTGAAATAGAATTACTAGAAAAGTTAAAAAGTCATGAAAAAGAAGAGAAAAAAATATTGGCTGAATCCAAACAAATTTTAGAAGAATTAAAAGGAGCTCGTCAAGTACAGTTTGAAAAAAATAAAAGAAAACCTGTTAACAATGTAAAGGACTTAAACACAAATATGAATAAACAAGAAGTTAAAAAAAATTATATATCTTTGGATGAAAAAAAAAACAAATTAGTTAAAGATAAAATGCCTTTACCCCTAGTGTTGAAAGAAGCCAACAGACCCAATAAAACCAAAATGGAAACAATTAGAGATAAGCGAGATTTGACGTCAACAGTGCATAGTAATAATGATGAGAAAGAAGAAAATTGTAATAAAAATGAAAAATCTGAAAATGAAGACACTCCAAACGTTAAAAATGTTGATAACATAGATAATATTGAAAATATAAGTATATCGAATTGAATATTTAACATTGTAAACATACCCACTTCTTCTTCCCACCATTCCCATCACCATGGTTGATCTCTATATTTTGCAATACTTTATATATAACTGTTATAATATAAATCTAATATGTACTTACCACAATTATAAAAGCTGCAATATTTTTTTAACCTTTTTGTGGACAAATTTGTATTATTTTTAATATTTACTATTAAGTATTTACAACATTTTTATGTGTATTAAATTAAAAGTTCCTATATGGTTAACAGTAATTACAATTTGTATTTATTATTTTCATGTTACTAAAGTTATATTATATTCACGGGATACTCTCTAAGAAATGGAAAACAAGATATTTGTTCGGCTATTCAAATGTAATTACTGTTAAATATAATATGCTTCTACGTGAAATTTGAATGTACTATCTATTATAATTGTTTATAATAAAAATTTCATGAAAATTCTGTACAATTAAATTATAATTTAATTTTTATGTTACCAAAACATACCTATGTGCCTTATCAGTCTACGAGAGTATATTACCTAGTATATTTTGTTTATTTATTGTCTATTTTCTGTTTTAGTATGATACATTTATTAATATTTTTAAATAATAAATATATGGTATAATAATTATTAATTATGTAATAGATTCCTTTATATTCAGCAGCACCTAAAATATTCCTCACCTTTTAAAATTATTTTAATATGAAAAAAGTTTAAACATTTTTATCATTAATATTAAACAGCTTTTGGTTAATTAAATACATGTTTCTTTCAATTGTTTCCATATTTCAGATTTTAAAATGTCACAACTTCGTATCCACTTTATCCCTAATCTCTTGTTTTTTTTTCAATTTTGAATAAATTCCATCGTTTTCTGACTTGAAGAATCTGCTCCACTTATATAATATGATATATAACTCGTTTTCATCTTAATCATAAAAAGACAAAAACAAAAACAAAAAAAATTGACGATAATTTTATAGATTTTACTATTTTTACTCAATTTGTTTAAATTTGTGTTTCGATTATCCAAATTGAATACATCCATTCTGTTATATTATTATTCATCAAAAAATAGTTATAAAACAAAATGCATCCGTAATGAGATTTACTGTGAGGACTTTTTGTCATAGGTAACTTATAGTATGTCATATGTATCATATTTTACAATTGAATAAAAGATAATATTTGAAAATCACTCATAACCACAGATTACGATTTAAGATACCTAAACATCTTAGGTGGTATATTTGTTCGTTGATTATTTATGTATAAAATTGGTAAAAGTTACATTGTTGCATAAATATTATTGATTTCAGTATTTTTTTTTATATTTTACCGATTATTATTAAAAGTACGAGGAAAATTATTGTGCCTACCTATGAATTTTCGATTTTAGGTATGCCCACTGTATACAGCTGAACTACCTCAGGGGTATTTTAATATTTGATTTTGATTAACAAGAAAATTTACTTATGACTGTTACTATACCTTAATCATAATATAGACTAGTTACACTGCTACTCAGATATCCCATTACGGCTTTACGTAAATCCTTAATCCTTGTTGCCGTCTTGTCGACTTCAAAGGTGGTGATGCCGTGATCTTTAGATTTATACTTTTTTTTTTAACCTTATGTATTAATCTCAAGCCAAGTGTCATCACCCATGATTAAGTAACTGGTGGCTTCTCATTATTCATGTTACTCCATTTATGATTAACATCCCCATTTATCCCACGGGTTACTATTATTGCAGTGGAGTGTATAGGTAGGTATATGGATGTATGCGGCTATATCATAATATCATCTGTATAGATTGTTCATGAATTCTNNAGGTACTTAAATAAAACAAATTTGATTCAACTTATCCTGAGCAAAGCGTCGGAAGCTCCAGAGTTCAGTTTGTCATTACTCATTGCCTATAAGTCAGGGGTCGGGAACCTGCGGCTCCGGAGCCGCATGCGGCTCTTTAACATGGAACCTGCGGCTCTTTGGATAATTATTAATATAGATATATCCGTAAACTATAAATTATATTATACGTTATTATAACGATAATAATTCTGAATTTCTCAATAACTATTTATTAATCTTATCCCGCAGTTAGTTTTATTGTGTTTATAATATGTATGTGTGTGT
>PVMI01088387.1:0-11196 GCA_008528875.1 Aulacorthum solani
TTGTTTTGGGAGAGAACCCTTCTGATCACCCTTTCTGCAGACGTCGAAGACCTTATAGTAGCTACACAGTCACCGAGGAACCCATTACATTGCATCCCATAATCGAACAATTTGGCTTAGCGTGCTCGGTTTCGGCGGATGTCGATGTCTACCGCACATGGTTACTATTGTTTCCCTTTATATTCCGTTGTCACCCTTATTTAAAGTTTTCAAAACCAATTGTTGTATGATGTCCATTTGTGTTGAAATCAAAAATATAGTGAAAACTCTTTACTAAGTACACATTACATAATAATGGTTGGTTTGCTTTACAACCCATAAGTCAATTCATTCTCTATAGCGTATTAGTCGCTTTCAATAACTAACAATATTTTATGATTCATAATACAATTTACGTGTTATTGTATTATAAATTATAAAAGTAATCAGCGTAAATGCTGAAAAAACATGATATACCACTGAGTGATTAGATTATTCAGTTCAATACTGCGCATACTTTTATTCCTGAGAATCTACAAAACTATGTAGGCAGAAGTAGTCGAAAATCTGGTAAAATAATGATTTGTACAATAAATATGCCTTTAAACATAAATCATTAAATTTTTGTATTTTCATACCTATTAAATTAGGTATTTGCGAGTATTTGAGTTGTGAGATTGTGTACTATTGTTAAATAATTATAAATAATGAAAACCAAGATGAAAACTATATCAATATACCTATGTTTACTAAATTTGATTTTTAATTAGAAATAATTGTATTAAATGTAATAATAATTCATAAGACAGGTAGGTATTTACTTTAATTTTGAAAAATTACATATATGTAAACCAATTTTTGCTAATGATTGTAAAGATGTTTTTATGCATTTAAGTAATATTATGAAATTCTATAAGATACTAAAATTTTACTTGGAATAGTGTGACATACAAAATAGTTCAATGAATAAATCATTTACAAAATTATCATATATATTTTTTTAATCACCTAATTTATGATAAGTACCTAATAACAAACTAATTGTGGTAATTTAATTAAACACTTAAGAAATAGACTACGGATAATTCCTTGGTAAACAGTAAATGTTACACTATCAAATACAATATTTATTAATTTGATGTGGTCATAATACCCAATAAGTAATAAACTATTAAGTAGCATGCCTAATACTAGCAGTATAATTTTATAGATTTAAAAATAATGTAACCACAGTTAAAAACTTAATATTTCTACTGTTATATTTAATAAATGCTTGATAACTGAAACCAACAAATTTTAAATCCTCCATATTATTTCCAGCATATGTAGTTGAATATTAAAATTTAAGATTTAAAAGAAATAAATAAAAATATTTTGGTATTTGAAAAGTTTAATATTTCATAAATAACAATAATTTTCACTATTGTTTTATATTTTTATTTTATCATAAATTCTTAACTCATGGAGTAACTACGTAAGGCTAGGGTTCTGAACATTAATTGGCCTAAACAATTCTTTAAGTCTTACTGTGGGTATAAAAAATAAATGTGTCTGTTTTTACTATAAATTATTATTATTAAGAATTAAGATTATTTAAATATATTATATATATATATATATAAATTATAAGACCATAATTTTCACATAATTAATTACCAACATTTTGTTTAAAACTATTTGAAGTAGGTTCACGTCAACAAATTATGAATTCTATTGACTTTGATGGTAGTTTTACTGAATACATTATACTTAATTTAGCTTAGAATATAAGTGTGATAGTGAGTCAGCAATATTTACTTATATTTACCTACTTATTATTCTGGAAAAGTTAACACTAATTTTAATTTACCTGATAAATGTAATTGACAAAAAAAAATTATTTTTTTAGGTCCATTTACTGAACCAGTTCAAACAATAATGTCTTTGAAAAATCCAAGTGATAAAAAAGTGGCTTTTAAAATAAAAACTACTGCACCTAAGCGTTATTGTGTCAGACCAAATTGCGGCGAACTTGCTCCCAAAGAAAAGGCAGAAATTTCAGGTACCTACAAACAAATGCACATTATAAATAATATTTTTATTGATTTGCATTGAGGTCTTTAGATTAACAATCCTTTTCAGAATTTTTTTTCCTTTTTGTTTGATTATTTTTCTTACCAAGCTTACTTACCATTTTATAATACTTTAATGAACCTTAAAAATACTTTTCCTCAATATGATTGTTCTAACTTGCGTTTTGTTGGTGTGTGTTATGAATTTGTTATCCAGTAATATTGCAACCATTCGACTATGATGCCAATGAAAGAAATAAACACAAGTTTTTGGTACAGACTGTTGTTATCGATCCTGTTGCTGACTATGGTGAAGATGGCAAAACTTTTCAGGTTACTTCAATCTTTCATAACAATTTTTAAGTCAAAAAATATTATCAATTTATTTTAAATATATATGAATATTTCAAATTAAATTTTGTTTTACTTTTTTTAGAATATAGTTATAGTTGATCTAAAACTTTAACTATATTTTAAATAAATAACAACTATTTATTTTATTATAGTGGAGAGATGTCGAAGAAGGTAGAATAATGGATTCTAAATTAAAATGCTCGTTTGAAATGCCTACGGTCGAACAGTTATTAGAATCTAAAAACATTCATGATGATACCACTGTAAGTTTTTTGATTAGTCCAGCATGATAAAATTGACTTATTAATTTTAAAACACGGTTTAACAGGCTGTATTAGAAACAAATACTGAAACAGAACTACAAAAAGCAGCCACTGAAGTTAAAGAATTACGCGAGGAAGAGACAATCTTAAGACAAGAAAATATGAAATTGAAAGTGAGATATTGCCATTTATACATATATTTTTTTTAATTTTCTGAGTTGTTTTTTTAATTAAATTTTATGCATTATAGGAAGAATTATTGCAGCTTCAATATGAAATCAAAAACCAGCAATCTCAAAAACGTTCTGTTGGTGGTAGTCAGCATTTGGATATGCAAAACAGAAATGCCAATATCGCTTTGATGGTTGGTTTGGCGATAGTAGTTGCATTGTTGGGTATTATTGCTGGAAAATATGTATTTTAGTAAGATATTTTAATTTTACGTTTGAAAAAGAAAACATTTAAATTTGAAAATAAATATATAATATTAATTTATAAAACAAAAAGCAAAACATTGTATTTTTAATTTTCAATGCAAATTCTTTGTGCATAGTCCTATCTGTTAAGGTCCATAAAAAAATAATATCTATACAATTAAGTTGCCATCAATGATTATAATCCAATATCATATAAATATTCATGCGCATATTAATTTGGAAAAATATATAAATAAAAACCTTTCTTTATGCACAGATCAATTAGCTTATAAGCCCGTTATGGTGCAGGTAATTAGTTAAAGATTATTTGGTTATTGTTTTTTCTTCTGTGAAAGTTATTTTTTTTTAGTTTGTTTGAATTTTTAAAACTGGTAAATATCTTTGACAGCTAAATATATTGGATTACTGTTATTCTCTCTTTCTATCTTTTTCTAATAGACTAATATTGTATACAAACAAAATGTATTATCTTTATTCTAAAACATGTGTTTTATCTGTCAGTTCCAACTGTTTGTATTTAATTTTTAATAATAAATTATTGTAATCTTGTATGTATTAACATCAAGTTCTTATTTATTGGTTTTTAATCGTATTCTTATTATTACTTTTTTAAATATTTTTGTGAAAATATATTCATATTGAGAAAACATTGTGTTATTTATCAAAGTGAATGAAACAAAATAATTTAAAACTTAATAATATATTGTGAATTCTATAGAAATAAATCATTTTGTTTTAAACTAAATTATGTGTTATGTACATATTATACACATATTATATTCATGAAATTAGTACTTGAATAATATTAACATTTTTACTCAATTATGTTTAAAATTCAACAATTATTAAACAATGATTATAAAAATGTACCAAATATCAACAAATGAATGTAAATATTTTTTAAAAAACTTCTTTATGACTTTATCACATTTTATCTAGAAATATAATGAATATTATACTATATGACATTAATGTATTTGTTTACTGTACTACAAATTTATTACAATTCAAGTGATTAAAATGTATCATAATAGAAACTAGGCACATTATTTTGTTCCATTGTCAACAGTTTAATTTTCAGTAACATAATTCAAGTTGGATGTCTACAGCCACATGTATTATATGAATTGGTTTTATAAACAGTGTATGTTGATAGATTCAATAGTAAATTGAATTGATCTATTATCAAAACTAAATGCAGAACTAAGTGTTCCCTCTTTGGGTTTTTAACACCTACATTTTTCAGCAAGTGCCAAATCATAAACATTTTTAAATTTAAATTTTTATATATTCATAAGTCATAACTGATAACTAACTTAAAAGTTGAAATATTTTAAAATAAGATCAATAAAAACATAGAAAAATATTCTTACTTTCAAGCTTGATAATGGTTCAATTCATTCTAATATTAAAGCTTAACACAAAATTAAAACTGTCGCCATACATTTTGTGTATGTCAAACGCTGGTAAAACAAATAGCATATACAGATACATCCTCTGAAGCTTTCAAAATAAACTATTCTTATAGTTTCATAAAATGATTTTTACTTTTAGTCCATATACAGAAGACACTTGTAATAATTGGGTATTTAATTATTACACAATATATTGCATTATTTCTTATATATTAATAATTGAACTTTAAATTATTAGTGTAACTTGCTAGACGAATGTTTTTCTTCTAAAAAATACAGGTAATTATACACTAATAAATATTAAAATATAATATACTATTATTAAAATGTAATGAATGCATTTTGTAAATTATTAGTATTTTCACTCTTTACTTATAAATTAATACATGTGTAAACATGTTTTTTTTAGTTATTATATTTTATAATGTTTTATCATACTATAAAGATCCAAAACTTTTCAATTCATATCATTTTAATGTGCCCTAATACGTTAAACTACATACTTCACTCAGATCTTGAACTACAGACTATAGCTGAAGTGGCTACATCCTCTCACCAGAGATTCCAGTCTCGCCTTACAAACCACCATAATCTATTTATTCTTGCACTTAACTCAGTAATTGTGAATCTGATCACACTTTATATATGTTTATAATATTAATAATTTGAGTAAAGGTTTGTTCATTAAGTTACAATAGAAAATAAAATATTAGATTAAATAACATATAACAATATAATATAAAGATTGTTTATAATATCATTTTATAAAAAGTATTTTAAATTTAATAAAATAATATTAAGTGTGGGTGTTTCATTTTTAAATGGAATAGTTTTCATATCTAGAATGCAGTAGTATTTATTTAACATGACACAGTACTAAATATTGTTTATTAACTTAGTAAATTATGTTACATAAATATAAAATAAAAAAGAAGAAGGTATTTATAAAAGATAGATTTAATATTATCCTTATGTATAGATATTACATTTTTATACATTTGCGTACTTAATACAATTGTATGATAAAATTAATTTTAAACCAAGCTATCTTATTTGACAGGTTAGGATCAGCCTTAAATTGAATAAATACACAGCCAGAAACTGATTCAATTTTCAATATAAGATGTAAATGATGATAGAGTCACCAATCTGTCCAGAATTTCTTGACTACCACCTAGTCCCAAATCGGGTTCATTGATTGCTATCGGCATGACATATCCATTTCTACATGTCCAACCTTCACTCTCCACTATTCTCTCCGCTTGTTCTTTGTCTACCCCCATGAACGTTTGAAATTTGTCAAGTTGTATGTTTTCGTAGTGCATGCTAATGAACTTCAATGTGTCCTGTTGGATGCGGCGCTTGATCGCAATCATGATGGGCTCCAGTACGTTAGACCATTTGCAGTCAATCAGTTCATACGCTTGTGTGTAGTGTTTCGCCCAGAGAGCTTTGCCAATCGACCAGACTTTATGCAATTCGGGATCGGCCTTGATTGGCTCTGGCACGCGGCGCCACAAGAATTTTGCGGCGCACAGTTCGTTGGTGTACAAGTAGGCGGAAAACAATTTGGTGTACTGTTCGGCCGTCAGACAGCCTTCTTGGATCTCGTCGTTTTCGAGCTGCTCGATGACGAAACTGAAACACGGACAATGATTGACTACACTACTATAGTGAAACCTAAAATCGTAAAATGTACGAGAAAGACCGTAAACTATGCCTACCTGACGTCGAGTGGTTCGGGGATCATGTTCGGTGACGGCATGGCGTGAAAGACACCGACTGTCAATAGTGTTGTACTTATGCTATTGTAGTGGATAACAATATTATTGTATTATGTTGATAATATCAACATTCAATCAAAGTTCCAAGTTTTCCACACCGGCCCAATATCATCAACTGCTGCGACTCGACTGTACGTTATTATACATACAATTCACAGCGATTTTGTTATTGTTTCATGTCATGATAAAATGATAAATGATATCTCACGGTCGGTACTCGAACCCGGTCAGGATTTTATCGGGCAGTTTTTATCATGGAATAAAAATGAAACGATAGTTTTTTCATCGAATTGTGACGTACACCAGCTTATAGATATATTTATAAAACTAGGTTTTTGCAGCGAGCCCCCGGGCTTTTCGCGTATTATTAAATTACGCATTCCGCACATGAGCTCGGCACCTGTTTTAAAATCAGCGTACATCGCGATGCTAATAATTATTTTACTATTTTTAAATCTAAAACAATTATAAATCTGTTATTGGCATTTAAGATTTTAAACATCTTGACATCATCAGACATTGGCTAGAACATTTCGTGGTCGTTTATACATTTGACGGTGTATTATTTATTCATGTGTGATTCAATATGTGGGTTTAGTACTTAACAAACGTCTTGCTTGAGGTTCCACTTAAAAAACAAGCCCAAAGCTCCCAATTCGAGACTTCACCTTCGTAGACCTTTAATCCACTATAAGTTCTCCTTAAAAATTAAAAGAACATTTTACATGGCTCTTCCGAGAACCATGTGATACTATGGCATTAAACTTTGGGGCTCAGCCAAACCTTTAGTTTAAAACACCAGAACAATTTGGGCATTCTAGTATATATGTTTAAGACTATTAACAGGTGCTCATAGGTTCATCCTCAATGATTCACTTTATAAGACATTTGCATTCTAATCTTAAATAATATTGCTACACTCACCTTTAAAAAAAACATAAAACTTTCAGTTCTCACTCACATCTTATCCGAACAAAGTCCTGGTAACCCACCCAGGCGACTAAAAAAAGAATTAGTTTACTGTTTAGAGATTCACTCCCAAAAAACTTTAACAAGGGGTTTTGTCAATGGGTGATTACCTCTTCAAGCCAATAAACCCTCTCCAATTTACTCATTGTTACCTAAGCAATAACAAAAAGTAAATAAAAAAAATGTGCCATTTAATTACATTAATACAGAAAGGGACATCACTTATTATGTGTATTTTTAGAAAAACGTAACCGATTAGTGTTCCAAAGAGTTGTCAGAAGAACGGGTCACTTAGTTTAAAAAAGGGAAATTCCAGTATAAACTGGACTTCTGGCAGCCCTATATGTATTTTAATGTGATAATACTTTCATCATTGAGGTAGAAAATACTTAAAAACTAAACTTCAGGTACGGGCATGTGGCTATAGCAATAACTACATCCCACACCAGTGTGCACATCTATGTATTATAGTATATTATATTCTATCTACAGTATGCTATAATATGTAATATTAAATTAAAAATATAAACCGAAATTTGTATATCAAATTATGGTATTTACAATATATAGGATTTTTAAAAATAATTAAAAATTTTGATTGCATTTTATTGAAATGAGAAAATATAATATTCATAAAATTTTGCTCCTAATTATTGGTTCAAAACTTTAATATTACAATGTAAAAGATTCTGTACTGCAGTTAATAGCGTTGAATACAAACGAGTTGTTTACTGGTTTATATTGTCGTGTGATTATTTTTATTATCTCATGTGATACACAACCACCTGAAAATAAATGTATATTTGTGAATATTTAAAAATTGAAAAGTAATTAATTTGGTACAAATGTATTATAATTCAAGAATAAATAATAGAATCTTACCGATAAACGAAGATACACAGTGCAACTCTGACTTGCCATAGCGACAGTATTCATGAATGTAGTCCTCTTTTGTGGAAGACATACAACCCCATTCACTTAATAGTTTGGATATACATAACTAAAAATATGCCATGTGTTACAAAATGTAAAGTTTTTATTCAAAATATAATTTTAGTGCCTACCTTAAGCTTAGGAATATCAGGTTCAACCTGTTCATCAATTTCACCAGGGTATGTATAATATTCTGAATAAAATCTTTCTATACCACGTAGTATGATATAATGTTCAATTAAACTGTCTGGATCTTCAAGGCTTTGAGCTAACAATACAAATAAATCATGTTCAACCATAAAAAAAATAGTTAACTTACCCTATAAGTAGAAAAATACTTATTCTTAATTTATTTTTGTCATTGACATAGATTGGAAATATACGTTATTTGCAGAGAATGCAAAACCAATAATTTGAGACTCAAAAATAATTAGGTTATCACAATAAATACAAAAAAAAGGGCAGTTATTTGTATATTTAAAGTGCAGAAATTATTAATATTAAAATATAAAAAAAATATTTAATGACTGAAGTTTAAGACACTTTTTATCCAAAATTAGAGATTTTCAGATAAAAATTGGGGCATTTTTCATTACGAAGAAATTTTTCAAAGCAAATACTTAGAAGGCATTATTCTTGAGTTCTTAAAGAAAAAAAATAGACTTAAAAGGAATATTAATGGGTTTTTTTTGTAGTCATAGAGTATGTAATGATATACCCTGCAAGTCTATGACTTTTGAATATAGCTAAACAATAAACTCACATATCTCATTATCAGCATTCCCCTTACGTTCATACTCATCAGCTATTCGTGTACCTCTAATAACACATAACTCAGATGCATGCTTGCAAAATATTTTAATATCTTGTTCTGTAATTGTATCGTCAGGGAGGTTAACATTCTGAAGAAGTTGTTGGACACGGTTGTAGACTGCCTCAGCGTCTTTGGCAGCTTGCTCATGATATCTAAACATATATGTTAATACTAGGACCATGTTTAATCATTAAAAGGGAATTATAAAAAACTTACAATTGTTGCAAACTGATGTACTTAAAAGTATCAGCTGTCATATCAGGTAGTGTTCCACGAACCGGAAGCCTGCCACATCCTTCATTATCCACAAAATCCTTAAGCGCTTTAACCATTATCCAGAAAGGTTGACTCTAAATTAGCTTATAATTAATTTAATTTATTCAGAATATTTATAATTTAGTTACCTACATTTGATGTTAAATTCATTAATTTTTCATCTTTTAGTATAAGCTGTATATTTTCTGGCAATAATGTACGATTATATGCAAAATTTACAGATCGAATTGCTTCTTCAAAATTCTCTTCATGATGCAAGGTACCATTTTCATGTTTTCTGATACCTATAATTACATTTATACAAATATTGTACTTTTTTCCTCAATTGCTTGAAACTAATGGTTTATTATAATTTATTTATATATTCTACTTCTATCAACAGTTAGTCTGATTACATAGAAGGTTAAAGATAAATTAAAAAAATTGCAAGTAAAAATGTTAGTTTAACTAATAAAAAAATGATAATTCTATAATGAGGAGGGATATGTTTTCCTGTATAAAAATTAGTTGTTCATTTACATTTAGTCTTACACCAATAGCTGAACTTGTACTTTTATTTTTATATTCATTGAATAAATTAAATAATAAATGTAATATTTAATTTGGGTAGTAATCTGATATTGATTTATAAGGGTATGGTTTTATATGTATTATACTTATAAACATAATTATAATAATTTATCATATATTACCAAAAATGTTATTTTATTAATGAGGGGATATAATTATGATTTAAATTGATCTCATATTGTTTGTATATTGATGAATCATTAATAAAAAGAAAATAATAGGTACTAACTGTTTTTTATATTTTCCCTGATAACTTGTTTTTGCTTATATGTTTCAGGCAGTATATTGACATCACCAATATCGTTACGCCATTTTTCTAAATGCTTATATAATATTACAAGATAAGGAACATGTAAATGATTTGTAAGATCAAGAGCTTCTAGATCATAAGTATCAAAATGTGCTTTAAGTTTCTGAAAAGGACAATCTAACCGAAGATCAGGATTCTGGTTGTCTGGATGGGTTTTAATCATAGTATGTTCAGAAAGTTGAAGTCTCATAGAACCAAAAAATCCATAACTTTGACATACTAAAAGAGGAATATTGTAAGTCCATAGTTTATGTGACAAATCAATTATTTCCCTGAAAAAAAAAAAATAATAATCTTCCATTAATATATACATTTTACATTTTAGGCATTACATTTAGCTATTATTATTTATACTTTTCATGAAGTGACGTAGTGACAACTACGGTGAATGTATTAAATAAACCAGGATTCAAATCTAATAACTTTAGTAAACATTCATCAATAAAGTGACCCCTTGTATCTGGATTTAATTCACATAGGAGTTGTGATGCAATTGATCCTCTTTTTTCTCCTATTCTATCAGCTGTAAGAAAGAAACTAATGGAGAAATAGATGATTACAATTTTAACCAAAATTAAATTTTATTGATTTTGTAGAACTTACTTAGAACCTACATCCTCTTCAGTTATAACTTCATTGTCAATTATAGTGAATGCTCCAATACCGGGTAATACTAATGATTTCAATATCTCTGTTCCTAATGCTGTAGCATTAATTAAGCACACATGAGCAGTTTCTAAATCTTGCTGCCCTTGATCACCCCATAATCTAAAATAATAAATATTATAAATTATATACATAAATATTAAGATAAACATTTTAATAAATATTGTACAAGTGAACAATATTGTTCTTAAATAATTTAAAATAAAATATTGAATGATATTACTCTACTGAATATCCTTGATGTAACATTTTTGCCTAAGTCAGATAACAATTCTGGATATGAACATGGTAAAAAAATATTTATTTTATTTTAAAGCTATAGACTTGTATCATATTATTAAATCATTTTTTTAGCCTTTAGCGTTACAATGATGG
>PVMI01088408.1:0-28066 GCA_008528875.1 Aulacorthum solani
TTCCATTTTTGCGTTATTACAAAGCATAAATACTTTTCATTTTTGCTAAATAACAGCGGTGTAAAACGTTTCGGACTCAAAACAGTTACCTACTATATGAATATTTATGCGAAAGTTACGCGATATGATAGTACACTAACGATCGTTCTATATGTCATTTATAAAGGACCTTCATATTACCTGTACCTATTAGAGTCTCTAAAATTTACCTTTTGCAATTCACTAAAACTTATAATTTATATTATCCATTATAGTTATTATTTGAACAAATATGGTGGCTTATCTCACCATCTGAACCAATTGATTTTCTGTTATATCGATCCATAATATCCTATATCGAAATTATAAAATATGTTTGGATACAATATATCTCAACAATAAATTATAAATAAGTGGTTTAGTTTAATTAACAAGATTGAAAAATATAAGATCAATAATAAAAATTATGTGATTCATCGCCAAATAATTCGAAACTTATCACAAAATATTGCATGGCACTCCTCCCTCAAAAAATCAAAAATGCATTTGGACATTTCGCTAGTTGCATAATTGTTTACAGTGTTTACATTAATGGCCAAACGTGGTTTATAATATATTATTATGATGAGTGTGAGGTTGCCGTAGAATTGTTATAAAATTGTTTCAACTGAATTTTAACCTGACTTGGGTGCCAACTGATACTTAACCTAATCCATCGTAATTTATAACCCATACTGCAATAAGGCCAGTAAGAGGGGTTCACTTTTGATGTTATTAAAAGTGAAAATCGTTGACCTTTTCAACAATATATAAAATATTTTATTATAATATAATATCGTCTAGTCCACCATATGTATATTATTACACTATAACCTTTCACCCACTCATGAGGCCACCCACAAAGCATCCAACAGTTCTTTAGCATATATGTATTATTTTTTTTTTTTTAATTATTTTTATTCGAGTATGCGTAGTTATATCCGATCCAAGTACACGCAGAACGCCACTCGATATCGCCATTTATTTACGATCGGTAGTTGTGTAAACTAGCTTTTACACGTAAGTTATCTCCTCGCATCGGTGCTCGCTAGTTCAATAAGGGGTAGTGTTCGCTAGGAAGGGTGGTTTTCGAACTGGACAACGGGACCAAAACTTTACATTATCGCGTAGCTTAAAAGTTTTCCCGAACGTCCGGTGTCCAATTGAGTTGTGTGCGAAATCCAAAGGAAACTACAAGAATATACCACGCGCACTTGTTAGCCCCTTCACAGATGGTCAGACATTTCAGCGCTCGGGGAAAAGACTTTAGGTCGAGAAGTCGGTAGTGTTTCAAACGCGTGGAAAAATACAAATCGAACGTAATACAATGTTATATTATAGTCGTCTGATAGAGATCACAACATTGTTATATTGCATTCTGAAATGTATACACTAGCAGGGCTGTAAAACGTTTGACTATTATACGCCTCCTTCAATATTGCTCGACAAACATCCGTCTAGTGACTGCAGGTTGAAACGCATAGTACAGCACAAATGCAATAGTTAATTCGAAGTCAGCAAAGCATTATATTACGAGATTACATATCAACAGAAATATTACGTTTCTGTAGTCGTTTCGATTACTATCGAAACACCGTAAATTAATTATGCATTGATTAAAACATACACCGTGTGTCCATTGTTCGTAAATATAATATTATTTCCATTCTTGAAACACCACTGGAATTTTCTTATACGAATGCATTACAATCATTAAATCAACGATTTAGTTACAAAACTTGCAATCTCTGATGTGTAGGTTGTGTAGTATAATTAATAATTGGACAATATATTATGTATAATTAAAACACATTATATCAAATATATGGCTGCACTTACATCAATGTCTACTGTAGTGTACCTTTAAGAATATTGTGTTATTGATATAGGTAGCCTCATATACATTGTAAATGCATTATTATATTGTTCCATAATTACATGGTTTGTTGTCAGACATTAAAATTTATTTATACATGGAAATACAATTATAATGATTAATTTATTTTTGTATCTAATAGAGAATTTATATCTGTCTTCGAGTTCATTACTTACGAACAGAATTGTTGTGTTCATAATTTTTATAAATCAAGTTTAGAGGGACGTATAAATGCATGGAAGTGATTAATCATATCCAATCCAAGAATTATAGTTTAAATTTAAATATAAAATATATTTAAAGTGTGTATACACAAATTGTCCAAGTATGCAATTTTGGTAAACCAAACGTCATCGCCGTGGAACATCAGTTTCACAAAAACTATAATATATCAAAATCGTATATAATATTTTTAAAAAATTTTGTGATTGAAAATTTTAAATGTTTTGCTCTTATTTTTAGAGCAAAGCAAGAGAAATACATAATTTTAAAATGTTATGGTATTTTTTATAAGGCAATAAAATTGTTTCAAGTTATAGGTCTGCAAAAAATAATAAATTGAACATATATTAAACTTTAGAAAGGTTTTTTTTTTTGTAAGTAATTTAAAAAATGTAAATTAAACTTCGAAGAAATGCAAGTGGAACATTCATGTTCACATTTTAAGGTTTACAATTTCTGTAAAGAAATACTACTTAGTACTGCAACGCTTTCATCTTTACTTATTTTTCAATCAAAAATACATTATTGTGGTAAACATACCTAATCATTTCCAGGGTAAAAATAATATTTTCAAGGTTCCAAATATAAATATTCTACAAATGGTTTAAAACGAAAATCATATTAATTTTGTTTTTATTCGTTTTGATACGTTCAAAAAAATAAAAATAAAAAAATATTTTAACTTTTTTTTTCATTAATAATTCACCAAAAGGAAGATGGCAAATAGTCATTCCATTGAAAAATATTTCAAAATATTTTACCCTTCATAAATATTCCATGGGAAAATAAAAATAATTATTAAAATCAAAATATTGTGACAAGGTATTTGCGTAGTTATAATTGTGGAATTCTCAACGATCGCCTTTACATTTTCGCATTAGATAAACGATTCTAATTAGATAAATAATAACCCAAAAGCCAAAAAGGTCAACATTTTTTGAAAGTATATGAATTTATTTTAATAAATCGCTTCCCAAAAAATGTTTATTTCCATTATTTTCTCAAAAGGTACATTTTAAAAATGAACACTTGTTCAGTTCCATTTCTGTATACGTTAAATGCCCTATGTAGAGAAAATCTACTTATTAATCATTGAATAAAATATGATATAAATAAGTTGTTCTCAATTCAAGTAGCTTCAACGTAGAAATTGTCAATATCCTAAACGGACAAACAAAATATTGAGATATAGTATAATACTATAATTGCATTTTTATGTAAAAAAAAAACAGACATTATTCACATATTGAAACTTTGTTATATAAAAGTTATTATAGCATTTGGATACATAATGTTGTCTATAATAGTATAAATTATAATATCCCTTTTTGTTCATTTTTCATTAAGAGTAGTGGGATTAGTAGGCTTGAGAGGAGCTACGACAATATGACCAATATCTACCTCTCGCACAACTTTAGATGGAGTGACAAAATCTTGCTCAATGAAGCAAAAAATATAAAGAGCTATAAAATTAGAGCTGTCCTTTCAATAATACAATTTTGAATTTCGACGTGCAGAAAATCGATTTTATTTCAACTGACAGGCTACTTCAACGTGAATAAATATTTAAAATATAATAAGTAGTAAGAATCATGAATAAAACACCAAATAAAAATTTGTTTTAAATAAATTATACTGCGTTAACTCTTCGGGTTCTTTTTAAGGTGCTACCAATGACGAAACAGGTATTCATCAATTGTTAAGAGAGACAACTAACTCAAAATTTTTCATTCAACATCATTAACATTAACACTAATAATTATTGTGGTTTAAAGTAAATTGCAAGACATCCAATCAGTGTTGAGTAAAATATAGAAAAGCGCGTAATCAAATGCAATGAACATTTACAATTTGGACGAAAACAAAAACTCTGCGTAAAATTGTTTTTGGATCAAAAATCTAACATATTTTAATGTTAAGAATTTAGATTGCAAAAAAAAAATTATGGAAATAAAACTTAACTGCACAGAGCTATTTTTATCACGTTTATTTTGTACCTTTCAGTCCTGTGAATGTTACAAATTCTACAAAATATTATAAAAATATTATGCTTTTTTAACTGTTAATATTGGCTTCTTAATATCTAAATCTAATTCATATAGTTGTCAACTATCCCACCAAGCGTTAACCATGCAAACATTTGTTTTTATTTTTATAAATAATTGTGTAAAAAATGTATATGAAATATTACTACTAATTATAATAGTAGGTAATTTACTATTATGTAACCATTGTCAACCATTCAAATAAACAAAATAAAATAATTTCTCTTTGATCTGAAAGAAATTTCATTTGTGAGTGGTTCGTTTATCCACCTATATTTTTAATTAATAAAATAAGAAATTAAATGTATGAATACCCTAGTATCAATGAATCTATTGGTATAACTTTTATTTAGAACGGTTGAGTAGTTTTGGAGTCTTTTAATTTCGGATAAATGAACATCTATTTTTAGCTGTATCATCTAACTTCGCAAGTGAAAAAATATAAAAAGGTGCATATTAGTTGGACCTAACTATAAGCCCTATATATAGTATAAGAGGTGATAAAATATAAGCTGTAAACACCTTACAATTCTCAAGGAATCTATTGATTGAAGTGTTTCAATAGTTTTTGAGTTCATCAACTTCGGATAAACCAACATCCAACATAATATCAATATAATGCAAGCATTTTGCTCTTCAGATGACGTTTCAGCAGATCTCCTGACTGACAGTAGCAGCGTATATCTATTTAATAGTTGATCTACTCTTATATTTTTGGGTGGCATTTCAAATAATTTCCATTACTTAATGTTTGTCGACAGATGAGGCATCCATGAATGTTTTAGTTGTGTATGACATTCAATAATTATATGAGTGAATGAAAAAAAAATGAAATGACAAATATGTTTTTATTACATGTAACCAAGCGTTATTCTCGCTAAAAAATGTTTTTATTAAAAATGTATCTGTAACCAATGGGAACTGAAAAAAATATAAACAAATTGTAATATTTCCAATAGTCAAAATAGTACTATAATATGTAACCAACGGAAACAATATAAATACATAAAAAAAAATTCTATTTGACCTAGAAAAAATTATATATATGTATGTATGCCGCCCTTTAGTTAACTAATTAGGAGATAAAAGAATAAACACTCTGCAAGACTCAATAAATCAATTGATATAACTTTTATTGAAACGATCCTGTAGTTCTTCGATCTATAGCTAATAGCAGACTACAGTGTAGGTTAGTCACTACATCCATTTTCATATATTAAATGAGATTATTATCAATTGACGAACCATACAAGTTTTATAAAGATAGTTCTAAATAAAAAAAAAAAAAGAAGAAGATTACTATCGAATATTTTTAGTTACTAATAATATTTATTAATAATTCAATTTTTTTTATCAAAGAGTTAATTATTTAACTTTCCTTTTTTGTGGGATAAACAATATATTGCTTATGATATAAATTATGTTTAAAAATAACAATAAAATGTTTAATGTAATACCTATTTAAGTACATTTAAAAAAAATTGTATGTTGATTGGTTTTAATTCGCAAAAATATTATATAATATCTTGTGGTGTTGTTCGTCAAAGTGGTGTAGTAAAAATAAAAATGAATACCCGACATAAGACAAAAAAACTACGTAGCTAGGCACTTATTTATCTTACTCGAAAACATTCTTGCTCTAATGTAACTGTATAATACTTAATAGTGAATTTTATAAATTTGAATATACCTTATGGTAGGTAACAATGATCCAAAACTACACATATATTATATTTCATTAATAACGAGAGAGAGAGTCACCGATGGAAAATCCTGATGAACTTAGATAGCCGCATTTATTATTAATAGACAAATATTTTTGTAAAAAATATTTATGTTATGTGTAGGTGTAGATTAAAAATATTGATTGTTTATATTATTTATATATTGATGTTTCGTCAAATGTGGAAAAGTAAGCATATAAAATATTATACATGACACGTGTGTGTAACTATATATCTTTATTCTCATCTCTGCGGTTGAGGTGTTTTCGTCTCGGTTTGTTTGCTTACGCTACCGTTGTCTGCAGACTGGACCCAAACTTCGTACGTTGATATTACGAACTTTTAGCAGAAAGTTTTGTCTCGGTCAGGTGGTATTAGCAACTCAGGGGCCCTACAGGGTGGTGTAGCACAAATGACCTGTGCAAACTCTTCAAGCACAGCGGCGTTAATTACATTTACAAACTTTCACCTATGTGTTTTATGCAAATCGGCAACGTCCAGGACTTTTGAAAACAGTCTAAAATCCAACGATAGTGAAAAGTTTCTATTTAAAATATTATATCGTTCAGGGGTTACAGTTTACACGTGAGCACAGACATAATATTATGCATACACTCGAGCATCGCGTGAATAAATAACAATCATAGGGTCGAAGGGTCGATCAAAAACGGAGTTGCTCGACAGACACACAATTACCATTTATTTTAATTTTAAAGATTTCGTAAAACACTATCATACGAGTATTAAATGGTAATCATTTAAAAATTATCTTAACAATAAGTATTCAAGTGTATAACGCAATTTATGTGTGCCATTGCTTGCCATTTTTCGGAATCTTGGTTTTTTTTGTAGGAAACTTTTGTTGACTCCCTTGGCAGGTACGGACATCAAAGTCTCCACTTGCTTGACCTCACCTAACCTAACATTCCACATTCCTTTATATTCCAGCAACTCTACTCTATCTCTCTCTCTCTCTCTTGCATGTTAAAATTTGACAATGAAGAGTTCCCGTCTCCTTTGATAATATCATGTTTGATATTTAGTGAACGGACTTAAAAAAATAAAATAAAATAAAATAAAATAAAATAATGCTTCATATTGTACTGAATAATATTTTGTACTTGGAGTACCACCCATTTATTACACAAATAGAACAATAAAACAATTGGGTAATTTTTTTTATATGAATAGGTAACTATATATGGTTTTTAGAACCTTAAACATTAAAATGGTCTATATATTATATCAGTCGCATTATTCAAAATATCATCTCCAAATTATAATTGAAATACACTAAGCTATATTACATATAATTATCCGGTACTAGCGCAGGTAAATGCATATAGATTGTCTATGTGTGCTGTTTCCCTTCCGATGTTGATCAACGTGGATTTAGAAAATTGTTGACATAACGACGTACCGACCGTGACTTTCGAAAATAACATGTCGATTTGGTCGGTTGAATAGAATTATTTAAAATTCAAAACTTCGCAAATTATTGAAATTTTCTATATGCAAATCAAGCATCCGGAAAATCTGAAGTAATTGGGTATGCTAATTTATGAGGAAAAAGTTTTATTTTAATAAAAAGGATTTTAAATATTAATTCGTGACCTGAAATGCAGTGAAAAAAAATAAACGAATGTGAATTTCGACACACAGCGCAATGTTTCTGGATAAACTTCAAAAACCACTATAGCAGCAACAAAAAATTAAAATAAATAAATAATAAGAACTATACTAACATAACATGTTAAATTACCTTGGGAAATAAACGGTGTGGCAAGAGTCTGTTGCGTGGAGGTACAATTCAACAAGGGCAGATCTCATCTCACCCTTAGAACTTCTATACAAGTTCAAGTTGGTGGCGAGGTTAGAGAATACAATAATAATATGTTATACTTACTAAAAGAGCTGATTCAGTATTATTAACCTAACCTAACCTAGGCATTTGTTACATATACAGTATGGATATCAGTGTTGAGAAAATTTTTTTTTGTAAAACTATTTTTTGTTTTTATAAATACTATACTTTAATATAATTGTAATTCCTAATTATTGACTTAATTTAAACACTACGATTTTATATTAATAAGTTTGAAACGAACTAATTCAATGACGAGAATTAAGTTCATTATATTATATGAATTGTTGTATACTCATACAAAAATTAAGTTCAAACAATAATTATGGCAGCCCAAAATAAATATAAAAAACAATGCTTTATTATTGCTTTGGACATAACGTTTAATTATAAATCAATGTCGTCTTGGTGATGATGTTCTTGTTTTAAAAGCTTCGTTGAAAGTTATTATCATAACTAAAATCTAGCTAATATCAATCTATCAAATAAACATCATTAATCTCTTTTTCTTTAATATTAAATTCCTGAACGAATCGATAATCGTTTTATTAAAAGTAAAAAGCTTAACAATAGCAGAGTTGTGAAAGTGTTGTTAAATGTATTAAAGCAAAATGTATAATACAAAACACTTACAGTAACTGATTAAAAACATTTTAATAGGTTAACTTTAACAATGAATAAAAAATATGACAATCCATGTAAACTTACATAAAAATAAGAAAATATGTCTCGTTATAAAATATCTTGTACAATGTATTCAATTTTCTTGTATGTTATTCGTTATAATTACACATAGTTTAAATCAAACGCAGTCAATAAGGTAAGGGAAAAGAAACATTTTAAGAAAACTTTATGAAACGATTCTTATCATCAAGCTTATAGTTAATCACTCTGCAGACTCTAATGTATAATTCATAATAACGAACTAAATCTGGAAAATATTTTGAAAATTATTTACTTCAAGTGTTCAACGCATTGAATTTTGTACTTTTTTTTCTATGTTGAGTTGTTGAAATAGATTTTACTAAGAACATTAAATACGAATCATGAAAACATATCATTATCCACACACATAAATGACAGTAACTAGCAGTACATGTCGGTGACTGTTCGAAAAACGATGCAAAATGAAATGCATATATTATTATTTTGTTTCTGATGGAAGACATGTTCAATATTATAGTGATGAACTAGATATAAATCGATTTATGACTAACACAAACCATGGTCTTCTTACAGTTCATAATATTACTCGTAGGTACTTACATTAATTGATAACGTATAGTGATTTGCTTCTCAACATACGGCTTTGGGCATTAACATCTTGTAGAAGTTTTCAACTATGGTTTATAATCAAACTAATATTGATTTTAGTTATTTGCACATTAGAAATTCAATGATTACCCTGTCATTTTCATCAATCACACCGTTGCTTACATTTATATATAATATATAATTACTTTAAATATAAGTGCAATTAATTTACATAATCGGGGTACATGTCATAGGTATCTAACTAGTTAACAATAATTTCAAATAAACAATTTTATAAGAAATTGGAAATTTTTTAAATTTTTTTAAAATAATAACATACCAATATTTACTATTTTTTCTAATGCATATATCACAGTTTTTTTTTTACTGCAGCTGGTAGGATTTTGCATTAAATAAATTCAATAACGCATAGCAATTTTAATGTTGGAGGTTATATGCAAAAACGTCAAACCTGTGGAGCATGGAATAAATTATTCAATTATAATAATAGTATACTGGTGCAATGCGATAAAAATAGTACACTAACATTAGGTTAGGTATATGGATATGGGTTGGGACTACTAAAGCGACTGTTATAACATTATTGTTTGTAATCAAATCTGCTTATGCAAGTAATTCCTAACATAATTATTCAGCTATGTATTTTTCAAATATAATATAATAATTTATACTTTATAGTTTACTATTTTTTTCAACAATGGTTTTGCATAAATTCAATCAGAATATTAATAACAAACATGAATAACGTAACGGCGAAAAAAATATATTTTTATATTACATTTCCCCACTTTTATTCGTTAAGATTGAACTGCTGCTAAAAACCAAACGCCATTAATCATCGTGTACATGTTTGTGTTTTAAAACGTTTATATATCAAATTATGTAATTTCACAAACTATAACTCATCGGAAGTTTTCGTTTTCTTTTTTTTTTTAACTGTTAATTACTCATGTTGAAATATGTGACTCAATATTTGTTTACTTTTATAAAAATTAAAAAATAAAAAATAAATAGTTTATCTAATTTCTGCTGCATATTAAATACTACGTATTATCTTTTCAAAATCAGATTAAAAAAAATAGTTATAATTGTTTAAACGTAATAGCTTCCATATTTTATTATACGCACAATATACTGAAATTTGGTGTGGTCATTTTGTTTCCTTTTGACAAGTATTTGTGGTTTTTAAAACTTTCGCACTTCCGGAAAGAAAATAAACGACCCACGCATGACACCTTGATTGATGATCAACAGAAAACGCAGACAAAGTTCTAAATGTACAACAATCGAAATTTCAGATTTAGAAAATTGGGTACGAAACTTATATAGTTATATGCAAACGAACGGAGGCAAGTACTCCGTTCGATCAAAAACAAGATATAATTTGGTTGCATATACTTATTGCAACAACTGCAACTGCAGATACGCAGTTTTAATATCAAAATAAATGTTTCAATTTTGTTGGTTTTTTTTATTATTATTATTATTATTATTATAGTGTTGACGTGTTAATAATAAATGGTACCGATTCGGACTGTAATAGGACTGCCATCATTTATCTGACTACCCGAATCCTAAATGTACGTGGCTTGAGGTCAAAATCCATTCGGCTTTCTCCCGACTGAGTGTGAGAAAGTAATAAGAGAGAGAACGAAACATAAAATAAAATTAAAAATATATAGTGTAATTTATTTGATCGTTACGATCCTCAAGCCGAAATTTAATTTACGGATACCACGGATGACCACAAATATGGGTTCCAGAAGGTATCAATAAATAAAATCGGTATTCAACGTTTAAGGCCATGTTAAAATACAACGCATAATAATTGTCATGAAGAAATTCTCAGCATTTTTTCTGTGCTGATAAATCTATTAAAAAATTCCAATTTTATCAGTACATTCTCTAGCGTATTATTATTATGTTTGTATTAAAATCTGAACGAGAAAGTTATTGGTTTCATCAACGACGACTTATATTTCCTATGAAACCATTTTTAAGATGGATAATGTAAGTACTCAAGCTTTTTTAAGTGACATACCATTCGATATAACGTATATATACGTATTGTATTTAATATCTTGACGTTTTCAATATTTTTCTAAAAAGTCATATAAAAATATCGACATTTTCAATCCAAAAACATTTTGAAGTTACTATCTATTCTACTGTATTTTCTTGGTACTATTTAAATTTTGTTCATTTATTTTTTTGGGGTACTTGCCATTTCGAGTTAAAAAATAATATTTACATTCAAACCGTTCGAAAATTCTAAAAGTTTCAATAATAAATTTGGTTTGCAAATATAATACAGTGAAATTTTTTCAAAAGTTTTTAGAACGGCAAGATAGTAATTTTCGTATTTATTTTTATCTTTGTAGTGCGTCTTTAAAATAATTTAACCAAAAGTAAAATCAGTTATCTACCTTTGCGACCTCTCTATAAGTACGCACATTATAAACCCCAGTGTTTGATTTTTTGCTAATATTAATAGTAAATAAGATATATCAATAATAATCGATGACCATATATAAACGAATTCAAACCAAATAAAACAACTCCCCAGTGGGATATTGATCATTGGAATCGATTAAAATATAATTTGAAAATATCAAGTGCACGTTTTCCCTTGAGTGCCAATTCCACATAGTCCCTTGAACTCGGCCACTAGTGGTTCGATTATTATCCGTAACAGCTCCAATTGAGTACTAGGGAAAAAAATAAAAAATAAACGACACGACGCTCTCGAGAGATAGTTCCATACAACAGAAGGGTTTATTTTTATATAATTTGTTTTTTTTTTTCAAATTGGCACTAGAGGTCTGAGAGGTAAGTAAATGAAAAAAAAATTCTATCGATAGTTTTGTATACGATACGAGTGTGTAACAATTGACAAAAACATAAATCACAGCTGTAAAAATATGTTTTAATATAAATAACAAGATGTTTTTGATTGAGGAAAAATTAAGAAAAATAATACTGGTCTAATTCTGAGTTGACGAGCATTGTAGCATTTTAATTGCTACACGGCTCCTTTCTTCAGATGTAAAGGACAAATAATTACGACGGGATTATTGTAGGATATTATTTATGTATGTGTATGTATGTGTCTGCAGAGATGGAGGGCAATGTCACGCTGAACTAATTAATATCTCTGTCATTTCAGCGTTCAACCGCAGTTATAAGGTCTACGGGTTTTTCATTACGGAACTCGCTAACTCGGAGGGCATTCATCCAATTCAATGAGAAGATTTAAAATTTAGTCATGACAATTCACTACTATACATATTGTTTTATACTATGTGAAATTCCAACGATAATATACTGTGTTCGTCGAGACGACGCCACCGATTAGGTACAGACGGTATCGTTATACGATAATAATTTCTAGTTGAACACGAATAAGAACCGATCGTACAATAGTATTAAATTACAAATGGCAAAAATGTTCTTACGCAAAATAATATAAGGCGGTTACTCGAATCTTAGCGGGAACACCGACAAAAAAGTTTATCAAGCCTCACGGAGAGAGTGAAAAAAAACAATTTTTATACACAAATATACGATGATGAATATTTCAAATGTGAAACTAATACTACTTGCAAATCCATAAAAACTTCAATGTCGCCTTTAGCGGCAACGTTGTTCTTTTTAAAATGTTAAAAAAATAAAAACAAAACGCAGAAAAAGTAAGTTTTTTTGCTCATAAATAGTTTTCTTATTTGCTTTGAACGCTATCCAAAAATTAACTTTTTATGTTTTATATATTTTGTCCCCAAAATGTAGGGGGCTCCATTCAAAAACTTTCATGAGTTACGACCGACGTATGTTCTTATATACTTATTAAAACCCACGTATTATCGGTTAGTATAGAGGTTCTCAATTAACAGAAATTACGGAGGCGGTAATATTTAAGCAAATATCTCAATTTCAGAGGTGTGGAAAGTTGACTCATTGTGACACGTAGGTACATATAGTATATACTATATTTTATTGACCAAAGTTTATTTGAATGCGTTTAAAAAACTATACTTTATTCATGGAACATTAAAAAACGTCTTGACAAAATTTAAAACAATAAATATAAACGAAAAAATACTAACCAAACGAGTTTTCGATTAAAAACTAATTTGAACTATCAATTAAATATTGAACATATTGAATATATCCATTTCGATTTTCCATTTGTTGCTATTTTTAGTAATGCATCGAGCAATTAAAAGTTTATTTTGTGTTTATCTATACGTCGTCGACTACAGTTTAATAGTTTATGAGCATGTCTCTGCGAATTTCCACCATTTTTGAAATCGGAAGAGTACTAATAATTCATTGTTGTATCGCCGAGGAACTCGTTTCGAAATTGCAATGTGTCGCGCACGAGACGAGATCGCATCTTAATCTCGTTCCGGACGAGTACCGATATAATGACGCAATAAATCAAATCGATGGCGCAGAAAAACCTATTCCGGAGTAGGTGCTTTTTTCCATTTGTTTTTTTTTTTNNTTTTTTTTTTTTTTTGTCATCTTTGTATGTATGTGTGTGTTTACTTATATGCGTATGATTGCACTCACCACGATGTTTATACGGAGTATTCGAGAGGCTGACGAAGACAGCGACGGCGACGTCATTAAACATTCACACACCACATCGGGACGGGCGCACAAAAAAAATTATTATTTAAATAAAACACTCTATTAAAATATAATTATTTTAAAGCAATAAAGAAAAAACTGACAGCATTTTCAAAAAAAAATATTTAAAATAGCGGTCGCACTGCGCACGGCGGTAAAATTTAATTTTTTAATTTCTAATATTAATTTGTGTACGCATGTATGTGTATGTATGTATGTGTGTGCCTGCTCGTGTGTGTGTGTGTATGTGTAAGTAAGGGTATGCTTGTGTGAATTCACGTGTATTTGGGTGTGTACGCAAAAAACAGAAAGCGAACGACTACGACGACCACGACAACGACGAACACCGCACCGGCCGGTCGAAGGGTTGCTCGGAAACTGGCGGGAGCGTCGGCGGCGATGGCCGAAATGGAATAACGAGACGACGGCGGCGTATAGCGCGGGCGAGTAAGGGCGGTTTGTATAGATTGCGGTGGAGGTGCGTGGTCGGAGCGAATGTCGCGGGGGTGAGGAAGGAATCATTCCTCTATATATTCGCGTGTGTACGCATGAACCACCCCACACGAGTCGCGTCGTCGTGTCTCCACCCGAGCCCAATTCTCCGGAGCGGTGACGGCGGCGTTCGCCTTGAGAGATACGGTCGGTCGGTTGAATGTTTTTTTTTTCTTTTTTGCTCTGTCAATCTCTCTCTCTCTCTCTCTCTCTCTCTTTTTTTTAATCGACAGATCCGTTATCTCTTCAACACATGTGGGACGCGGTCAGGTCGGAGTCACAGTATGGCGGTGGCGGTGGTCCTAGAGGTGGCAGTCGAAGTTACGGTGGCGGTGATGGTGGTGGAGGTAGCTGCAGTGTGTCAGTGACGGTGGAAAAAAAACGAGGGCCGCCCCGATTCGATCAATCCACCGCCAGGTGAGGTCGGGTGTATATTGTATACGATTCCACACTACAAATATTACATTATACTCGCGTGAATATATTATTATACTTCCGGATGCTCAGGATGTCCACCATACGATATATACCCCATATAATTATAAATACAAGAGGTGATTCACCAACAATGCTTAGTCCCTATTATCTATAAATAATATATTCATTATAATTATAATTCTGAATTTGGATTTTTGGATAATTTTATAATATCGCCTCAGATGTCTCTATAAATTGCATAAAATCCAAGTATTAGAAAATATACTTAATATTCCAAAGATAAAAATGTAAATAAATGCATTATCAAAAAATGAACATTGGAGATTGTTAACCATTCAAGATAAGGAATATGTGAAGCCCTTAGTAAAATTTACTATTAAAAAACTACTTAAATTTTTCCAAGTCATTTCAGACAGACTGCTAAAAATCTCAGTAGTTGACTACTACATACGACTAGATTTGAATAGTTTTACTAATAGATTTTGGTAGTTTTACTACTAAATTTAGTTAGTTTTACTATTAGATTTTAATAATTTCGCTACAAAATTTCAACAGTTTTACTACTTAATTTAATTAGTTTTACTACTAGATTTTAGTAGTTTTACTACTAGATTTGAATAGTTTAACTACTGAATATTGTATTATAATATTATATCTATATAATTAGTATAAACTAAAATATTATTTTATATATCATTGAATGATATATATTTTTTAAAAAAATAGCAAATACAAGAACATAATTAATATTTTTTATTTATAAATATGTATTAAGCATGAAATATATATATATATATTATGGGTCTGTTGTAGTGGTGGTAAGGGGTCTAGTTTTTTTTTGTTATAATTATTTAGTTTCATGCGCATTGCTTTTTCAATTTCCATATTATTTGTTTCGGGAAATATGGATAAGGTACAATCTACAACAATAAATTACAAAATTAATACTAATACAACAATATATGTACATAATACTTATTAAATATGAGTACCTATATAGAAAATAAAAATGAAATAAAAATACATATATAGGTATAGGTGTAGCAGCAGCTAGTAGATACATTTCAATAGTTTAAAATAGCTGATTCACATAGTTGACTGTATTGGTTATAACCAGCTACATGCATTATATTTATATGGAAATAAGTTGGTTATATTTGCACAGTTTTTTATTGAAAAAATGTATTACATAAGTATTAGTAGGTTATAGGTAAAATTAAAAATCACATATATATATTACGTAACTTTATATATCACACTATTCAAAAACTATTTATTATAATAGTTAACTATACATAGTTGAATAGTTCACTAATCAAAACTATTTACTATAATATTTCACTATACATAGTTAATAAATACACTATTCAAAAACAATTTATTATAATAGTTAACCATTATAATAACTATATATTAGTATATTGTATTTAATTATTAATACATAGTATTTAACTATACATTGTCAAATAGTTTACTATTCAAAAATTACTTATTACAGTAGTTTACTATACAATATTAAAAAGTTTACTATTCAGAAAATACTTACTACAGTAGTTAACTATTAAATACTAGTAGTTTTTTTTACTAAGGGAGTTTGCAATCTGAGTAGATATTATTTTCTAGACACTATCGTGGTCCGAACGCAACTATAGTGTCCCGAGTTTAACATGGGTTTCTTGTGGGTGTGTAGTGTATATTATTATTCCGTTCACTTTTTGCACACGATAATAGCTTATCTTTTATTATAATGCAGCAAACAATTATTATCAAGAACCATTTGAAGACGACACACATACGGCTGGGAGAAGAGCATTTTATTTGTCATCGGTTTTACGACAAATAGCTGTGTTCGATATTTTGTTTCTAAGATAATAATTAAAAATCATTTCAGTTCTGAGAATATCATGTGTACGACTTGATAATGCAACTGCAGCTAATACATTTTGCTGTTCTTCATATAATGCAATATTCATAGACACAATTCCAATTTTTAACTTTGCTGGGCTGATACGATTCAGACCAAATATATCCAAGGTTATTGGTGTTTTGAACTCAGTTAAAATATTATATAATTATTATTGTTATTGTTGTGGTTTTTGTCATCGAATACCCTGCACCCTTGAGGACGATGATATATAATGCCTCGAGGTGTTTATTATAATCCCTGGATGAAGTAGAAATAATATTTGTGGTCGTCGATCACTTCTGTGAGACATCATTAAAATCGATTTCGACCGGAAACAATATCAAAGGATTCGCGCATCAAGGCGTTTGGTTTAAAGCCGACCATTTCCTTGACAGTGAATTCCCGTTAAATGTTTACGACTCGCTCAAAAACTCGATTGTTGTTAGAATAAAATTATACAAAGCAAATGGCGACAGAGTTAATTTGCAATAAAAGTGAGTTGATATGCAAGTCGTCGAATTAGAAGTGTGCTAACCCATTTTGTGAGAAGACACAAACATAGTTACCGTATCTCCCTCCGCTTTCTCTATATTATAGATTTGATTGTAATGGGTAAATCATAAAAATTCTAAGAGGTGGCTTTATGATATTCTAGAGTATAGTTTATTTTATGAAACTAATTTTAATTACAAATTTTAATTCTCCTTAATTTGTCGTACAACTATGGCAAAACTAAACATAATTCTAACTTTAAAATAATAGATTAAAATATTTTAGTATCATACTCGATTTGAGAACTTCATTACTACTAATAAATTGAATAGGTACCGATTGTAGCATGCTATTATCTCAAGTACATATCCATGGTTAGGAAATGTAGAACCGGCATTTAGTGATAGTGTAAATTACAGTAACATTGTTTTTTTCATAAACCATCAAATAGCAACTATTAATTATTATTTATTTTTGAGCACCCTACGTAATTTTAATAAGCTTAGGCATCCAAACCAAAGTCCTCATTTGCCACCTTTCATTAAGATGGCATTATTTTTTTGTTTTTTTTTATTATTATTATTTAGGACTAGCGTACAACTATTATAATTTGACTGTTACAATTAATACATATGGTGTGCATAAAATCAAGTAAATTAACATAGCATTATTCGTCGTTGTCTTGTCGTTATGGTGTTCAATTTCATATGTTCAAAAATACGGCGTACTAATAAAAAACGACTACCCACTACCCATGATTCGTTTTGATATCACCCGTTCGATCTGTAATAACGTATACAGCTATTTTACTATACTTTAGACTATCGCCTAAAGCCGAGATATTTGTCTTCGTCTAAATTCAATACGCTCACCTGCATATCCATATAACGTACCAACGTATGTACCACGTACTCTGCTGATGATAATTTGTCATTTCGAAATTGACAATTGTATTATTTCTACGTACTATTTTACCCTTCAACAAATCTGTGATGAAATGAATTTCTCCGGGATTAATTGAATTAATCTCAGCAAGTCAATGTAGATGCCTTTAGTACATCAAAGACGTATAAATAGTATAACTAGCCCAAATGCGCAATATATGAAAATGAATAAAAATGTGAATTTCACTAGTCACCCAGTTTTCCAATAAAAAGAAAACACTCAAGTGCATACAATACTCCAATATCGTCAAAAATAAATTACAATAACCAATGGAGATCGAACAGATTTCAGTAACACACCGACTTTAATTATTATGATTTTTTGATTTTTTATTCAACCATAATGATCAACGAACCGACTTTGGATCGAAATAATAATGGTTGCCAATATTTATGACAAGCTTCCTCCTCAAAGGATGTTAAAATATTTTTTTATGTTTTAAAAAACAAGATAAAACACTTTTAGAAGTGCCAAAAATATAACCAAAGTTAAGTATAAATCTCGCCATCTCCCCTAGAAATATTTTTCCAAGTTTAATCTACTTACTATATCATCTAGATTATAATATTTTGTTTTATTTTACGAAAACTTAATAAAAAGCTGTTGAAGTGAATATTTCCGTCTGATTACTGCAGTCTGTAATAGTTTTCGAAATCCAATTCATTTACCAGTGGAACTTAGTTTCTATAGCTTCAGAAAAATACAAGATACTGAATAATCATTTATGATTTTAAGCTGTAATCCAAAATTGTTTCCTTTTTTTCGTTACTAATATGATACGTAATACAAAGATGGACATAAGAGGTCCATAATAATAATATTACTTTCAGTGTCAGTTTGTCAATAATATTTACATTTCTATTTGTTCATTTATACCAAAATCCGTTCATACGATGTAAAATGTAACGGTCATATTATTATTAAGCCAAATTTGTATTCATTCACTGTTCCAATGAGGAATACTGAGCTCGTAATTCTTAACCCACATAATAAAATATTTTATTTATTTAATAGTGAGTTTTATTTTTTTAATCATCTTTGGCAGCAGTGATCATTGAAATAAATCAATATATCATAATCTATTATAGAAATATATATTACACATAGCTTTATATTGAAATATTTTTTGTTTAATGATATATATTTATAATATTGTTTGTATTCTATCAGTGTTATTGTTTCGCGGGAATATTATAAAAAGGTAATATTATTTAATCAAACACATGTACTTACAGTAATAACCACAAGTTAATAATATTAATAGATTAAACAATACCAAATTTTGCTTTTACGTTTTTAAATAATTCTGTTGGACTATATAAAATAATCTGAAAATTTCGGTAAATAACCTTTTGCAAACCCACGACTGCACAATATATTTTAAATTAGATAAATTAAAATATTGCAATAAGGAAAGAAAAGGAATTAATTTCAATTTTAACCTTATAACACTGAACATTTTCAGTTCTTCTAATTAAGTACTTAATTTACCGGGTTTGAATAAATAATGAGCTAATATTATCTAGTCACACTAGTGACATACCGATTTCAATCATCCAATAGTTGAAGTTCGTGAAAACAGACAAGGAATAAGGTTGTTTGATCAATTATCCACATAAATTTTAATAAAGAGCTGTACCTTTTTTCAACATTTAACATTATCATTATTACGTATGCGTGGATAGCACATAATCAAATGTAGCAAATTAATTAACAATCTGAAATTTCGTGTTTGAATAAAATAATATACACTATAATATAGATTTTATGAGTATAATACTTGAAAATGATTCCGTCAATAGAAAAAAAATAATGGTAATAAATTTAGTGTGAACAAACAATGTGCATAGTATATATTATGCACCAGCGTTGACAGTCAACCACTTGAATTGTTTTTTGCGACCTGTCAGCAATCATTGCATCGATAGTCTTAAATAAATAACTATTATAATATCAAGCAGACAAGCCTTTTTTTGTTTTAATAGCATCGTCTAGTAGCATTCAATTATTTAATTAGGTATTATAATTTTAATTTGGCAAAACAATAATAAATTCATTAAACTCTAAAGATAGAATAGTATATTATGTATACAATTACGCGTAGTGCCAGAGAAGTATTGTTGTGCCCTCGGGTGATGTCAAAGCAAAACGTTGATATTTTTTGATGATATAAGACAATGTAGACAACATCAGGGACAGTAAATCTAGAATTCCGTTGAATAAATACAGGAATTGTTGCCGTTAGAGCGAATGTACCTAAAAATATATCTTTTGTGCCGATATTTTCGCATTAACTTTGGTAATGTTCTTGCCAATACAGTTTTACTGAACAATCAACTAGAAAAGTCCTTTAAAGACGTCCAACCATTTTTCAGCTGTGTTTAATATCTCACAAATTAATATAATATACTGTGTATGTTCTACCAGCTTGGCAGCGTAATAGTTCTTTTTTTTTTTTTAATTGGTGCCCAGTGCATCAAAAAATGTGAAATATGTAGGTTATTTATGGAATCGCTACGTTTTGTGGAAGTTTTAATTGTAGTGTCTTATAATAAATGTTTGCAACACTTTAGTTTTCGAGTTTTAAAAATCATTTACATTTTGTTTTTCCTAACTTAAGCCACTATAATAAGTAGTTTCAGGCAGTGTTTATCTAATTAGTGATCGAATCATAGGTTTTACTCATTTAAACATTCTAAACCATGCACGCTCAAAGTTTACAAAATTAATTAGTTGGTGAATTAAATAATCGGTCTCAATCTTCTCTTGATCGTTTTATATAGTAATCATACCACAGTAACTATAAGTTGAATAAGGTAATTTAGAGACATAACTGATAATCAGAAATTGTCTTATGTTATATATATATATATATATATATTATTAGCTAAATATCTCGATTTGCTGCCGATTTGTTTTAAATCCTAGAAGTATAAATTATGCATATATTGGTGTATCTCGGTTTGTATATTTCTCAGTTTTAGTGTTCATGTTTCCTCAGTTCAAGGACAATTCGGCCTCAGTGTAGGTACCTAATTTTGTGAAAAATATTAACATAGATGGGCAACCATTTGCTATATAGTTTAATATCGTTTAAATTATACTTACTCTTTATACTATTCCGATATCTATAAAAACAATCACCAAGATTTTTTTTTAAATCAAATAGTTGTGATTAAATCATAAGCTATAAACATAGGTTAGTTTGCTTGTTTTAAAGTATACTTTCTTTTCATGTAAAATTTAAGAGTTGATGCATGGTTGTAAATGATCTGCCCTAGTAACCAATGAAAACCATTTGCATAGAAAAAAATAAAAATAAAAATACCAATTTCTACTATTATTATTTTAATCTACAATCAATGGCATCAATTTATAAACTAGATGAAGATATCATCTTTAAAATGCGAATTTTAGAAAATAATTTCTTAGTAGGTCTTAACATCATACAATTTAATTATTAGCCAAATTCCATACTCATAGCTTCAGCGGTTACGACTAGGCGATGATGAATCAGTCAGTTAGGATAAGAAATTAAGAATATATAACTGTTGGCTAGGTTAAGATGAACAGAAATTTGAATCAACACATACTATTAATTAATGCATTATTAAAATACTATACTAAATTTAACAAATTACACTCGTTATTTACCTTGTGTTGATAATTTTTTTATTTGATCAATGTAAAAAAAATTAATTTTTGATCAAAATTGATATATCGTATTCTCTATTAGTTTAGATAATTCGTGGTGGTTTCTTTTCTTGGAAACTATGAAAATCAACTAACTACACGAAAAATTATATCCCAAGTTGAAGGCATATTCTGTACCTATAGAATGACTCTACAAAATATTATTATTTCACTGAATTTGTATATCTTTCAATCTGCCTACACATAATTAGTTAAAAACTCTAAAACCAAGGACAATGTTAGAATTATTAATTTTATTATACAAGTAGATCGTTTTACTTAGGTATTCTATATCATATAATATTATGCATATAAAATGATTCTTCTTTTAAGTTACAAATAATATACATTTTGAACTTTTCGGAAAAACAAAAAGAGTTTTAAATTTTTAAATTTGTGTAATCGATAAATTAATTTAATTTAGTATTATGTATAAAAGATATTTAATTGACATGTAAAATTGTAAAAATATTATAATTTGTTAGAAAGAATAGCATAGATGTAGTTTTTGGATATTTATTAACAAAACACAACAAAAAAAAAGGTATTTGTCTTGCTATTTTATTGAAGTTATAATGATTGGCCTTAAAATACCAATGTATTAACCAAGAGCAAAAATAGATTTCCTGTCTCTCCTGAAATATTATCAAACAATACATACAATGAGTTTCTTTTACTTTTTATTATTAATACTCAATCAAAGTAACAATTTCACTACTATATTATATCATTTTCTCTTAAACTATTTGAATAAAATACATATTATAAAAACATTGAGTGTATTATTATGGATCTAAGACATTTTGGCGTGGCCGTTTTGGAGTGGCCGTTTTAGCATAAAACCATTTTGACGTGAAGCTGTTTTGGCGTAAATGTCTCAGGTTATTTTAAGTATAAAATAAAAATAAACAAAATAAAATTATTTATTATTATTTATTCGATTTAAAAAAATTCAGTTGATTAAAAAAAAATTTATAAAAATACAATTGACGATTAATTACTGATAAACTAGTTAAAAAACTTACTATAAAAACATTATTATTGTAAAGAAATATTATGTGCTACACCTCTTAAATATGTTAAAACGTCTAGTGTATCTGATTCTTGAACTATTTTTAATAGCCGTCTGTCTGTGTCAATATCTTTTTTGGGCTTTTTAGGGGGACTCCTTCCTGATTCCAATTTAAATAAACATTTATCTCTGCCAGCTTGAATCTTTTTTAACCACTTTATAAATGAACAATACGTATACAATAAATACTATTAAAAAATATACTTATAATGATAAATTAATCAATATACCTATATTAATAATACCTAACCTGAGACATTTACGACTAAACAGCTTCACGTCAAAATGGCTTCATGCCAAAACGGCCACTCCAAAACGGCCACGCTAAAACGGCCACACGCCAAAATGTCCCATTTCGTATTATTATAATTTATATATTGACTAATGTCGGTTTTTAACTGACCAAAAGTTTTGTTGTTCCGGATGACGAATATAGCGTTGATGATGATGGTCAGCTAATAACCACGTTAGGCATATAATAAAATAATAATGATAATAGTGGATTCAAATAATATTATTAACGGGAGCGTTAGTCGGTGGCGGTCATTTTGTGTGCGATCGGAACAAATGTATTTTTCATTCATCGGTCATTATTTTAAATAATTGCTGGCCGTTCGCGTAAAAGGTAACGATCGTTATTTTTGATATCATCCCTATCCCTCACTCTCACTCCCTCTCTCTCTCTCTCTCTTTCTCTCTCTCCAACTCCCTCTCCATTTCTCCTCCATCGCTCCCTCTTTCGTCTCTGCTCTCCGTGACCCTCTCTCTCACGGACATCGTACGAACCAACAAAATCTCACCGCCGTACGCGGTGGCATTAATAATGATAACAACAATAATAGCATGTAGTGGTACTAGTCATACAGGTGAATAGTATTGGTAAATCGTAGAGTAGCAGTAGTTTACGCGGTAAATTCAGAGTTGTATTCATACGCGCGAGTATAGAGGCAACCCATTAATTCTCTCATCAGTCACTCTCGACCTGACAACTCGCACCGTCACCGCACACACACAAACATATACTACAACTATACTATTACAATACAGGGGAGACGGTCGGAATGAGAGTCGAGTCTATGCAAAAGTAGGTAGTAGATATCAACTATTGTTGAATTACAATATGTATATTATATATACCACACACAACATGAATAAAGTATGTGTGAGTTCACTAATACACAGTCATTTTCCAAAGAACTGGCGAATATGACTGCATAACGACCATATTGGTTACTGCCGATTTGCATATTGGTCAGGGCGATAATAATATTATTATTATAATAGTTATTACTTATTATAAATCATAATATTATTTAAAACGGTTTGATATTCGATGCTGTGTGGACGGTCTTGCAACAAACGATTAATTAAAGCCAGCTCCTTCAAAAATAAAAATCATAGTTTTTATTAAGATAATAATAATACGACAATATCATAGTTCCAACCCTACAGTTCCGACCTACAGTTTTCCCCCTACAATACCATAGGCTAATTACCATTGTTGTCGAAGCCTCAACCCTAAAAGAAAATAAAATACGACAGTAGATATTGTGGGTATATTGTCTCCTGCGTTCCAGATTAGCGATCTGTTAGCCCGGGGGACGCACCAAGAAAATGCTAGGTTTTATCTTTGAAATCGCTGGGTGAGTGACCTATTTTCACATGACAATAATATTTACTATACAAGACACGTGTATAACTTTTTTTGACCAACGGTACAAACTACATAAGATGTTCAGGTGGTTATTAAGTCATATCTATTTATACTTGTACGTCATATTATATCATTGGTTTTAGATCAGACGCGGATCGATCTATATTACAACTATATTTTTTCAGGAAAATCCAGAGAAATTACCATCAGAAGATACATTTAATTAACTAAATCAATTTATGGTATGCAGACAGATCTGCTAAGAATCGTTTTATTAATTGATAAACTATCGGAAATTATTGTGATTAATATTATTGCATTAAATCGCATCGATGGTTGAAATTAAAAATGAATGCAGGAATTCTCAACAGTTGCTCTGTCGCATAAAAGTGTGCCTTGAAATTCTTCAAGTGTGCCGAGTAATTTTTGTCTTATGACTTAAAGCTTTTACAGATTGCAGTCTGCAACCACCAACATTATAATATATATACTCTCCGTAAATAGTAAACACTACGTTGCCTCATGAACACAAAAGTCAGAGCTTGAAAAAATATCTGAATTCATTTGACTTGCAGTTGTGATATTTTTCTTTTTAACTAAAAAAATCAATTTTATTATTTTAATATTAAGTTAAGATTTGATCTGTTAATTTTCGAATTACCGAAGTTATGAAACATATTATATAATTTAACTTTTACTTTAACATAGCAAGTTAAAAAAAAATTGTTAACTTGCTATGCATGAGCTGCACTCTCCCATATAACGTCACATTTTGTAAGAAATACTTCGTTTTAACATTTGTTTTGACCAGTAGAAACTGTATAGTTATTCCTCATTATTGGCAAAATGCGTTTTAAGAGCCAGCCAAAAATTCTCCTTTTTAAATTTATTAGGGGACCTATTCCACATGGATTTGTCTTTGATTGTCGATCTCCAGGCATTCCTATACGAAATAAAATGTATGCCAGAGTGGACCAAACAGACTGAAGAAGATATAACATTTTTGGGATTTTAATCTTAAACGAGATGTGAGTATCGAACCGGAATCCTATACGTTTCTAAAATAATATATTCGGCGTCGTATTGTTCGAGTTTTGGTGATTCTAATATAAATCCGGCTTATTTCTCTGTTTTAAATGTATATTAAATATCAAATTTATTTCACGATGACAATTTGTTTCTTTTACACAATTTACAGCACTCAACAACAATTTACCAACAGTCAATATTATAATTTAAAACTATTAAAATAGTTCACATCCAACTAATTATTTTAATATCAATGTGCATATTATGAGTAAATAATAATATTTTTTGTTCCGTTTTTGCTTAGAACACAGTAAGTTATACATACAACAGATGAAATAGTCTTGACTAAAATTTTATAGTTTTCTTTAGAAAACGATATATATGGTATTAAACCCTTATATACGGATTATTAGACATATAATAAATGTAAAAATATGTTAATATTTTTTTTTTTTAGTTAGAAATCATATTTGAAAAATGTTTGATATTATGATAAACCTTTAAATTCCATTCGTAAAATCAATTCATAAAAAACGTTTATGAACATTATTTATTTATCTTATTTAGTGACCTAGGTATTGTTTTAAATTTGTTAATCACCAAATTATTTTTCGTCGTTCTCATAAAAAGTTATTTAATTGAATCACCGTGATCTAAAAATAATATTTATTTTAATCAGATAGACAAATTTACACATCTTAACATAATAAATACATAAATGAACACCAGATACTGTAACATTTGTTTTTGTTTTTAAATGATTCTGCGAATTTTGTATGTATTACATTCTGTAAAAGGTAGCACATGTGCACCATTTTTAGAATCATAAAAAATTAATGCGAGTGGCATTAGTATTATTTCATATGTGTTTCATCAAAACTTTAGCACTCTGGTACTGTAAGGTTATAAATAATTTTAATGATTTAAATAACTCATTTGAGCGTTTTTTCTTTTAAATTTATCCAACTGGACATTTTAAAAATTAATTTGGCTGAAGTAGGTAATATGAATGTTCAATTATCAATATATAGTCGTATAGAGTATTATGCAACGTTTAAAGCACATTTACTGCAATAAAAAGTGTTTCCCGGAAAAAAAACAGAAAAAAAACATGATCGAAAATGTATAACTGTATTGCTCAGTTTTAAGAAAAAACGACAAATTAATTTTTAATTAGATATCAAAACGGACGAATCAAAGTTTATTTTCAAATTCTGATGGTTTAACAGTATCTTTTAACTAGGTATTTACTAAGTTACATCTACAAAACTTATCAAGAATGAATTTGAATAATGATATTTAGAAGTGCCTGATACGTATTAAAAGTGTTAACTTTGTTACGTTCAGCATATATATATAGCTAATTGAATATCTAGTGTTTGATCATTATATTATAGTGTGTTCAAACCACTTTAATTTAATACCGAACACCTGTGCTTAATTCTCTTTCGAAAAGTCCATAGTTTCCATTAGTCTTCCACATCGATAAAATATATATATTTATTTTAAAAATCGTACCAATATTCTTTGCGACCACCTTTGAAACGATATCTTACCCATAACCGTAATACCATATATTATGAATATTATCATACTATGTTGAAAACAATAGATGTTTAAAAACAAAAATATAAAAATAGCAAACGAAGTGGATAAAAAACCAAACACAAACACGTGAGCGAATTATTTAATATTCACTTTTGTCAGCTGTAACAAGGCAATGCCTACAAACTCACACACTACTATATCCCACAAAAAAATAAATTTCCGGCCAGGTTATGCGATCACCTATCTCAACCCGTTTATGAATGCACCGAGTGTATCGTGTAATATTCTTATGCGCAACACAATCGTGCTGTTGCAGTCTGACTGTGAATTGGATGTATAAGATAAATATTACGTGCGTCTTAAATTAGCATAGCCTTTGAAATTACGTTAATTCTTATGCACTCTGTGTTCGGTGCTATAGCGCAAATATTTATGTTCGACGCGTTCCTTGATACCCAGAAATATAGATATATGTTATATGTATATAAATACACCTCAATGATGTTATACAAAGTATTTAAGGGGGCGAAGACGTGATTTTTAATACACTCAAGTGTCAATATAATAATAATTGTAGTTATAATATTTTATGGTTAATAAATAAAAGATTAAACGTAATTAATCGTATAATACTTTGATTCATAAGCTTTTTTACTAACTAGTTTTTCCATACCCAATTAAATGATATTTATTAAAGCATCTAAAATGTATCATAATACTTATTGTTTATAGTACATACAAATTAAATACGACTTTAATTCAAACTTAAATTATGAATGTGATATTTATGATCATTAATTATCAGTTAATAAAATATTTGTTTGGCCCAACTACGGCAGCCATAGGTAACAATACAATTGACGACATTTCGTACTTAGATTTTTACTGTTTTCATGACGAACCATAGAAAATACGGAATAAGAAGTTTGCACCTAAAATTTATAAGGCGCAAGCCTCAATATTAATTTTATACATAACTCTAAAGTAGGTGTTAAAATATGTATATATAATATTTTATATCATTATGAATGTCAGTAGTCAAGAAAAACTATGACTGACTTGTCACACCGAATAGTTTGCCAACTATAAATAAATATGTTTTATTAGGGAATATTAACTATTATTATTATTAGAATAATGT
>PVMI01088411.1:0-30340 GCA_008528875.1 Aulacorthum solani
TATAAATATGTTTTGGGGGGAGTGTTACCATGTTAACAATAACTTTACTAATATTGTGGTATTTCTACCCAATTCACAGTCGCAAACTCGCTACTTAGGCGCCGAAATGCCATGTGGTCGCCAATGGATTACACGAGGTTACCAACCACGGGCCAAGACCTAGGAGCGGCGTGGATTTACACAGCTCATACGGGAAACTAACAACAAAACTCGTAACACGCTATATGAGAAAAACAATTATGTACATATATATTATTGAAGCTGGCGCCGAGAAAGTCGACAGACATAAAAATCGGATAAAAAGGAGTAAAAAACAAACGTAATAGGGGCTATGTGGATAAACCGTACACATACTTACACACACAGTTTACAAAAATAATGAACATACCTGCCACCGGTCCTTCTGGACGGTTACCAGAAAGTATATATGATAAAAATAATAATATTAAGGTTACAAACATACAAGGATACCGGCCACGGTGCATTGAAAATAAATAATTATAAACGAGTACATTACCAGGCACACAATGTGCTGCTACGCCACCCGAAAGCGTAGAGACACAATATAATCGAGGCTCTACTCCTCCGTGCTGCAGTATCCACGGCGTGTTAAAAAGAAATGTCGTCGCTCGTCGGCGTAGACAGCCGCAAACGCACGTAAAGACGACGTGTGACGGAGACAGTGGGAATAAGAGAGAGCATTATGGATTTAATTGAATTTAATCAGCCGATATCCTTGTACACGGTATCGGTCGAGTGTGCCCGGATCATGGAGACGACAGAGGAGAGCGTATGTGCACTCGCCGAACCAGCATTGCAGGTGTAGAGTTTGATCGGCGGACTTGAGACCACCTGATAATTAACGCTATCACACGTAAATAATAATTTAACGATATACCTATATAGTATATATGTAATGAACTATTCACCCAATTCTGATTTCTGGTCGTCATAATATTATAATAATAAGCGCTAGGAAAATCGGTAAAAAAAATTTTTTTAGAGGTAAGCCCCCTGTGGATCTGTTTGCTATCAAATACTCACACTGTACCCCCCCCCCAAAAAAAAAAAATATCAGAATCTCCGTCAATCAGTGAGGAGTGTCAGGTAAATTGAGAGTTATTATACATGACATCAACACCGAGAAAAGGTTAAGTTTTCAACCTACAGTCCAACAGGAATTGAAATCAGTGAGCATTCTGGAGGTACAGCCCAATAATTGGTTACACACTACAGATACATTGTTGTAAGCGTAGTGACTACCCTGTTGGGCAGAGATCTAGCGACACTGAAATTAAAAATGAACATACTATTGAAACAAAACCTTTGGTTTAATTCATGAGAAGATTACAACATCAATTACAATTTTAATTACACAACAATAATTAACATTTAGAATGATTATTTACAACTGATTGTAAAATATAATATAATTTATAATTGTTATACATGAATATTGACTTTTTTTGTTTTTTTTTATGTTTCATAAATTACTTATAAGAATATTAAATTACTTCTAAGATTACACAATACAATGTATTTAGTATTGTTATGGTGTAATAGCATGTTCATTATACTATATGTAATATGTATTATGTATATTGAAAAAAAAATAAGGAGAATCAACCGAAGACAAAAAGTTGACACACCACAATATTAAATATGAAAATAATAATTTCCTTTCAATATAGTACAAAGAATAGTTAGTGTCTCCATGGTGGCCATCATATTGAAGACACTAAAGAGTCTTAAAATTTACTCAGGGTTTTTTTTAATTGCACCTCAAATTAAAATAATGATATTAATATAGAACATAAGCATATAGATTGAAAAAAAACATACAAACAATAACATCAATCTAGTAATTATATACACATAGTATCGTATATTTATTTAAACATTCATATTTTAATTGTATTATATTTTAATAATAATAATAATAATAATAATAATAATAATAATAATGATATATAATATAAAACCATAAACAAGCAATATTAACGTCGAGTAAATAACATTCTTAATATTACATATAATATTAAAGATATAATGTTTTTAATATATTATAATATTATATTATTATGGTTTAGGTGACATACAATTGACATGCTACGACGTTAAGGAATATATAAAAATATGTTAAAAGCAGAGGTCGCGAACAAAACCCTACTACATAGTTATTGATGTATAATAATTGTAAGTAAAAAAAAGAAATAATAATAATAATTACAATCAATATAATATTATAATGTATAGTGATTATGTACAATGTTATAAAAATAATAATAATAATAATAATAATAATAAAAATAATGACGATGATGAAAATAATATTTTGTATAATTAAAAAATAGTTTAAATTACATTGTCGGTGCCAAAACAATAGTCAGTTGAATGATTATGAAAACAGGGTTTTGATCAGAGAACAATCTTAAGTCATGACTCATTTGCAACTCCCTATTGTTTCGACACGAACAAAATGGTGGTGACATTTATTCATAATATACATGTCACCTTTTTTTTAAAACCATAATACTTAAAACTGTATTTGCAATAATTAAACACATACTTAAATTTATACATAATAATAAAAAGTGAAATCTGTTATACGACAGCTATTTATGACTTTATAATATATTCTAATAATAATGAAGTCTCAGCAAGACCAATATGTACAATACATACTAAAACACACACAATTTATTATTTAAAATATAATTACAATAAATGAGCTCATTTTTTTTTTGCTTTTTAAAATATGAAATAATTAAATGTTTTTTTATTCTAATAGCATATGTTATATTATAGTTCCCCTGAACAAAAAATGTATCATTTGGATTATCAATAATATTAATAACAAAAAAAAAATAATAATAATAATCATGAAAATAATAGTAGTATAAATAAAATCTTAAAATGATTATTGTATTATTTACATTAATCCTCAAAGGGGCAGCGCAAAAAATTATAAATTATAGTATTGAGATCAATTACGACCATAATAAATTAGGAAACATTACCACTAAAACATAAATTTAAAAAAAGACATCATACAAATCTATTTTTTAAAACGGAAAGAAAACATTAAAAACAGTTATCTATAGGTCCATTGAGTACATTTTTTTATTTATTATTACTTTTTATTAAATCTAAAACATTATTCAAGTGATTGATTATTTGACCATGAGTTTGACATGATTGCATCATTAAATATAACTTTTTTGACCGAGTTATGGTCAAATGAAATATTTCATCGACTGATTGTTATAAGCATATATATTCTAGTTAGGTAAGGAAATTATAACCCAAACACCTTTTCTTCTGATTGTTTGACAGAGTCAATTACTGAGTTTAGTTAAGATTTTGATAAGTCTCGATAAGCAGTTTCTTCATAACATGTAAATAATTCTAAATTGCAACAGGCAACAGCATAAGTCTTTACGTAATAATCTTTCCAATATTTATTTTCCGATCTGAAAACATAAAATTAACTAATATTATCAAACATAAAATTTGATTGTTTTCTAAATAATTATTGTAGCTTTAATTAATTAGTCATTAAATAGTAAAAAGTTAAATGTTCTAACATTTAGTTACAATGATACCTAATTCTATTCACAGTACATTCTTAATTTTAATTTGACTACTTCAATGTAATTAATGTTTAATCTCATGTTTATTAATTAAACTAAATTAAATTCAATACAAATATATTGTTATAATTATAATTTAGTTTGTTTATTTTACATTTAAACTGAAGTGATTCTAAATAAAATGTTATAAACATAAATATAGAGAACTTAGGCTGGTTCTTACCATCTCGAGTTAAAGTTTAACGGACACTTAACAGGTGAATTCTGCCGGTAATAAAATCTTTTTTTCAGCCAGTTAGTGTTAACCGACACTTAACCGGACATTGTAAGAACGGCCCTTAAACATCTATAATTCGGAAAAAATATGAAAGTTATCAAAACATTCAAAACAATTCTTTTATTTACTGTAAATTTGGCCATAGATACGGTTTCTATATTTTATTTGACTTAAAATATAAATGTATTGATCAATAATTGTCATCATCAAGTTGGCAAATTAATTTTAAAATAGATTATATCAGTCAATCAATTAATCAACTTTTTAAAAAGTGTTTTTAATTATTTTATTAGAATTAATTGACAGATAGATATAATTTAACTAATAAAATATAAAAAAATACTTGAAAACACAATTATTTTTCAGAGTAAAAATTTACCTAATAAAGTTAGATTCAATTCAAAGTTATTGTCTAAGTACTCTCTAAAAAATTGTAATAAAATGAGTTTTTGTTTTAAACTTTTCAAGTAAGTATTATATTAACATTTTTATTTTATACTTACATAGCATGATTTCAACTATTTTTAATCTTGTTGACAATTTGTACTAATTATTATTCTTCTAATAATGTTAATCAAATTTTGAAATTTCAACATAATATAATATTTATATTTCTTCAAACTGAATAGGTTTATTTTACCTTGAATATATTCCTCCTGAAAATAAGTTATATACACACAATTATATTCTATTTTTATGATAATATGGTATTAGATATAACTGGTATAAAGTTTATTAAATTATGCTATAAAATAACGTCACAAAAACAGTTACCAACAGAGATTTTAACATGCAAATCCGGGGAACTTGTTTAGTGCTGTAGAGTTGGTTTGTATAGCCATGATAACAGATGTATTAAATTTATTTACTAAAAAATATTCTGAGCAAAGAGACTGAATATTTACACAATTAGAAGTATGTATATTCATAAGGTTGTAGGTCAACATATTTTTAACAAAAATATCATATCCATACAATGAATAATAGAAGTAGGTCTATGTATAAATAACTTGAGTAGTCTTAAAAAAGCGTTCAACATTTAATTGTGTACAGAAAGTAAGAGGGTTGATAGTATTGAAATTTTATATCAGTATTGTGGTGTCAAAATGTGGCAGTTTACCGTTTTACTGGTACTTAACCAGGATACAGTAAGACCAAAACATACCTGTATACCGTAATATTCATATTATACAGGGCGCAACATGAAAACTTGAGAAATAAAATAACTTTTGTTCAGATCAATAATTTTTAATACCGAAAATAAAATTTTTTTTAATTTGATTTGAATGTTTTACGAAAATTTCAAAAAAGTCAATTTATAATTAATCTGGTTTTTAGAAACTAATTGTAAAAATATTTATCGAAGTAAAATGGTTTAGTTTTTATGATTTTTTTTCAAATTTTTTTGGAGTAAGACTCATTAATTTGAAAAGTATCAACATTTTTAAATAATATTTAGATTTTAAAAATTCTCATGAAATATTTTTAAAAAGTTAATACTTTTTGAAATGTTCTTACAACTAGATCAACTTTACTTAGCACAAACAATTGTAAAAAATCAACTAGATAACTTAAATAAATGTTTTTAAAAACAAAATATTTTTAATAACTAGATTTATAAATTGGTTTTATTAATTTTTCAAAATAAAAATCAGATTTAAAATTTTTTATTTCAGTATTAAAAAATATAAATGTTGCACTATAAGTGTAACACAAGCGTCCGTGAATTATATATATATAAAAAAATATATTGATTAGAACAAAATTTATTTCATTTGTCTGGTCCATCTTTTACACTATGTACATTGCATTATAGTAATAATTATATGTACCATAATATTGATCATACTAGTACACCGTAATCATTGATGACACTATCATCAACATTATAACAAATACTAAAATATGACACAATACGAATACAATATGTCATAATATCACTGAAAATAATAAAACAAGAAAATTTTATGCCTGATACAAAAATTTAAATTTAAAACAAACACAAATCACTAAAGTACAAATATATTCCTCGCCAGCTCAGAATCTAAAATATACCTAATCATCTAAACATAAAAAATATACAATTTATGTCTGTAATAAACAGCCAAAAGACAAAAACCCAAAAAGCAGTTTTAATCAACATGGCAACAAAACAGTAAACAAATAATAGTTATCACTAGAGACCAGATTTTTATGTTATTACATATTTTTACTGAGAGCATGCAGCTCCAATTGGATACGATTTCTCGACGATTCATTTATCTAAGAACTGATATTCAAACATTTTTAGAGCATAAAAAAGAATATTTTGTATAAAAACATATTGACATATTTGGGTTTAATTTACACATTTTTTAAATATTTAATGGTTTATAAAAAAAATCTAAAAATATTTTCATTAAATCATATTTATCTTGATGAAATGATGCAAAACAATATTGATAAGAACATCATATTGATGAGAAAATCAATTATAAATTTATAAATTATTCTCTAGATATCTTATCTTATAGACTGAGCATTTATTTTTTGAATTCATAAGGCTAAATTATTTAGGTCTGAGTTGTCTATCATTCTGTTATTTACTATAATATACAATATTTTTTTTAAAATTCATAAGGCTGAATAATTTAAGTTTGAGTTGCTTAATATATAATATTCTGTTATGCAACAATATATAATACATTACTTTATTACTTAAAAAATGTTATTATTATTGTTTTTTCAAATTCATAAATCTGAATTTTAGGTATGTAACTATGTGCTACAATCACATATCTAAAATACAATTAAACAATATAGGTAGGTAAACCTGTATATCACCGCATTATCGATTAAATATTATGACTGTTTCAATAATTTTTTAATGATTAGGATTAATTTAAGTATATTTTTTTGTTTTTTTTCCAGTATTTATTACATTTTAATGAAAAAGAATGCTTTTGCTTATAGGTTAAATTGATGAAATTATAGAGCATAGAAACATCTTATTTTAAAGATTTTAAGTGCATATAAATCCGGTCTAGTTATGAATTATGTGTATTATAAAAACAAATACAACCAGTTTTAACATTCAAATCTTTTAGATATTTTTACATAAAAAAATAAGTGTTTCACATTAAATTTCTAAATATTTTCAAAATAAATGAAAACTGTACTCTCGAAGAATATTATTGCATCTATACTAAGGTGCTGCTCTAAATTATCATCAGCAAGACATGTAACTCGGCGTTCAGCTTTTATAACCTTCATGTGACAAAATGCCATTTAACACAAATAGGTTAATCCAAAATATGTATGTACCTATAACTCAGAGATACAACTAGGGGGGGGGCTTTGCCCCCTTGACTACAATTTAGCTACTCCTCTCAAAATATACGTGTTCAACTATTTGGCCGTTCTTTCTACAGAGTATAAGAAAAAAAAATCCAACTGAATCATATAATTATATAATTAAAGTAAAGGTATACAGTATTCTACATTGGGCTTCTTAATTAAATATAAATCTCAAATATATCAGTTAAAAAACTACTTGAAAGATATCCTTGATATGTACCGAAATAATAATGTGTTATACACAAATGCTTAGAAAGCCAAAAATAGGATTAGTATTGCAATAATACACTCAAAATATTTTATAAATAAATAAAGACTACCAAAATAATGTTACATATATACAGCTGAGAAAACAGCCATACTCTTAGCCAAAGGGATCACAGGTCTGTCAAAAGCTAACAAATAAATTAATAATACACAAAATCTTAAATTGTGGTAAAAACTTAGAAATACACTTAGCTCTCCCCCTCCCACCAATATTAATAATGAAATTTCTAGCTTTATTTCTTAAGTTTTTAAAATATTTTAAGATTATATGGGTATGTGAAATATAATAAAATAAAAATGCTCATATCTAGCTTAAAAATTAAAATATCGAAAAATCACTGAAACTTAAGCACATATAATGTTCTTACCTAAAAGTTTGATAATAGGTCAATTTATTCTAATATCGAAACTAACAGCACATTATTGAAACTAGTAAAGACAAAAATTGTCTATGTTGTAAAGATAATGACAAATGCATGGGTAGGGTCCCTTAAACATTTTTTTATTACTTTATTCTTTGGAAAATTAAAGCACCTCAAAGTTCAATATTTTTTTATGGTGCTATAAGAATTGATCGAAGGTAAACACTAGTAATTTAAAGCTTCTTTTTTGATTGATTTTGAAATTCTGTATTTTACAAATAGATTATTTTAAATGATAAGTATAAAAACTAAAATTGGTTAGGTATAAAAATAGATTTATAATTAGTTATGTAAAAATAACCTGTAAGGAATGTTTTTCTAATTTTGAATAGAAACAATGAAAACGCCTTATTTTGTTACAAGAACTACTATACAATTTCAAGTACCATGGTACAATATTACTATTCATTATATTAAATTATACCTGGAAATCTTAACTTTAGTTTAATTAGTAATAAATAATATTGTTGAAACTCTCATTGTGAAAAAATATTTTATAAATTTTGGTGCGTTAGGTTGCCTTATTTTTCTATGAAATTTATTGATTTGAAAAAATTGTTATTCAGCTGTAAAAACCATATTAAAAAAATATTAATAATATTTGAACAACTGAGAGAGGAACAACTTTTATTAAAGCAAACAGCCCGATAGTCGGGTTACCTAAATAACACAGTACAAACATTCTGACATAATTGTTACAAAATTCAAAAAATAGTTAACACATACAATATAAACAGCAAAGTTTATTGCATACTATAAAATATGAAGCAATCTTTAAATACAATGATACAATACTACAATACTATTGTATTGTACAATATAACCTAACTTAACCTGTCATTTAAAATATATTATACTGTCTAGTTGAATAATAAAAGAAAAGAAATATGTTAGTTTGGATACTTTAATGAAATATTAGGAACATAAGCATTTCTTTTTATTGGTCTTAAGCCATCGGCATATATGGCATTTTGTAATATTGAGGAGAGTTAGGTTAGGTTAAGGAACACTGGTGTATGTAAGGCAAAGATTCATCGCCACAAATCTGGGGGATTACCCATCTGGTAACTATCAATGACAATGTTTGACCAGAGCACACATTGTTAACTGCGGCCAACCACCGAGCCACACCAGAATAATAGCTTTTATTATTTGATTTGTTTATATTTTTATATCCTGAATTTTTAAAATAAAAAGGTTAGGTAAAGTCTGTGTTCATATGAAACCTTACATTTTTTTTTAAACATTTATTTTACATTATTTTTAAAAAATCCATTGGGCTGTTGGACTTCACTGCACCTATCTCACAGATAGAATACTACATATTATAGAATATAAGGTACTTTGCTGCTATATGAGACTATGGCTATTTTCGAGACTACCACAATATCTTAACGATAACTGGAGGTAAAACCTTAACAATTATCCCCAGGACCCATTTTTGCATTTTCATATAATTACCACGCATAACTTTATCATTAATACACTTATATTCCTCAGTAATTTATTTTTGTATTTTCTAAATTGTTATCATGTTTGTTTATGGCAAAAGGATGTAACCTATTCAACATAGTAAATAATGACCAAATGTAGTTCTGCTAGATTTACTCCTTTTGCTTAATGTTTAGGGCTATTATAGGATAGAGTAAACTTAAAAATACTAGTCTTTAAATAATTTTTAAAATGTATGAACTAATTTTTTAGCGGCACCATTAGATATTAAAAGGATTGTAAGATGAAGTTTTAATCTGAAAAAATCCATTGTTTTTTTAAAATAATTCAATATCTTCAAAAAGTAACAATGGAAAATAGTTAGTAACTAGCAATACATAATAAAATATTCAAGAACTATTTAATATGATTTATTAACATCAATAAAAATTAGGTAGTCTGTGATAATAGGAGAGGAGTGAGCAAATGTTAGTAATCTAAGATAACAAGATTGTGATGTTTTACAAAACAAGATAGTCACATATAAAAGGAGAGTACCTAATACAAACATAATTGAATTTGGATAGAACTAAAATTTCATAAATCTTACTTTAAGTTGAAATGTAAACCAGTCTGTAATTTTATTGAACTTGAGATTTTAATAACAAAAAAGTAGGGTAACCACAAGTCAGTAAAAGAATGAAGGTGGCCCCGCCATATCTTAGCTATGCATTTGTACAACAATGTATGTGTATACATTTGTGTATTGATTATTATAGTATGGCTGCCATTCTGTTATCATAATTGCGTTATCACTTATTGATGGTACAAACATTTTAATTTGTATTATTGTATGGTACAGACGAGTATAGTTTTTAGTTTTTACTTTGTTGTTTAAAGTTTTAAATATGCCAACTGTTTGTGCAGTTTATAGTTGTACGAATAAAACAACCAATACAAATGTATCGTTTTACCGTTCCCCTCCCCCCAAAAAAAAGTGCAGCAACAAATCTTCAAAACTACTAGAAGACCAACGAAATATGAGGCTGAAATCCCTTCACAGACTTGATTTGGAGAATATTTGAAAAATTTGTCTGTTGTCTAGTTATTAGTTCAATATCTTCACATTCATCTTTAGTCAAAGAAAAGTCTATTTTAGAGCCTAGGATTACAAGATCTTCCTTACCAAGTAAGCATATTCATCCTTATACATTCCCATAAAACTTTTAGGAAATAAGTCAGTTTTAAATTTTAAATCAAATGGTGGTATAACCTTTAAAATTGTAGCATTGCTATTAACTTTCTCTAGTTTAGTTAAAAACGAATTTAAATGTTGTGTAACATAAATAGTCGTTGAAAGGTTTTTAATATAAACATCTTTAGTTTTATGTGACTTAGGATGGTTGGTGCCTATTTTTTTTGGTTGATTAAAATCAATTTTACTGATTTTTTATGAACTAATATTTGTATTAGATGGAACAGTCCAGTACGCAGATACATCAGTTACAGACTTCTTAGTATCATTTTTTTTTTAAGAAAGCATATTGCAAATAAAAAAGCACAGCGTCAATATGCGAGCAACATTCTCCAAGTCTAGCTATACATGTACAATGTGCTGCTACGACTTCTCCAGAAAACTTTAAAGCAATCCATGGTAACAATTTATCATCATTAAGCGTTTGTGAATGTGCAACCTAAGTAATACATACACTAAAAAATTATTGAATCATGTAACTTAGCTAAAAGCAATTAGATTTAAATTAAACTAATTTACAATTTATAGAAAACATAATAAGTAAGCCTTAAGCATTTACAGAAATATTTAGATAATTTTTAAATGGATTAAAAAATATTTGAAAATAAATTAATGATTATAAGAAATCAAAAAACAAAAGCAATTTAAAAAAGATCTTTACCTCTGCAACAACTAGAACAACATAATTTATAGCATACCATTTAGTGTTATAAATCCACCCACTAGCAAAATAATTATAAGCTTCTAAGCTTTTGAAAGCTTAAACTCGTCAAGCATATATGCACTTTTAGTAAGAACTAGATAATTAAAAATACTAGGGTAAGTTACTTCTGGAACTAAATCAAAACTATTGGTCCACTGTATACATTGTTCGTTCATAATATGGGGATCACGTAAACCAAGTACACTTTTTTTTTTTATTTACCTCTCCTGAATATCTTTAGCTAAGCCTCTAGCATGATTGCTTAGATAATATGTCATGTTTGTGAAAAAAAATTAAAAACACTAATTAATAACTATAAAAAAAAATACTGAATAGGATGACAAAATAAATTATTTTGTACTACTGAATAGTGAATAATAATGAAACCCGGCAAATATTTGTACCATCAATTAGTGATAAGAAATAATTTGAGTTTGAACCTAACCTACATCATAATCATCAATAAAAATGATAATCATTTTTCATAGTTGACATCATAGTACCTGATCCTGCAGTCATAAGCTTAGACCTGGTGTTGGTGTTTTTTTAGGTTGGTTGTTCAACAAAAAATGAAAATCTATACCTACTATTAACACAATTAATTATAAAATTAAAATATTCCATGGTATTTTAGTGTACTGCACATTTACTTATCAAAAAATGAATCAAATTAGTGTCCTATATTTGTGCTATAATTCTATCGTCGAAAATCCGATTTCTGTACGTAATTTTTTTTAAAACATTTTTAACTTAAAATAGAATTGAATATAATAAAATACCTAACATATTTTATTAATACTTTAGTACGTGGCCTGAATATATGAATACTAGATTGATAGTAAGTAATCAGAAATATCTACTGCTAGTTACATATTAAGCATCTAATTACATAAATAAATCATAGTATTTTACCTTTAAATATTTTTTCCCTTGAATCTGTTAATTTTATGGCTAACTATGTATATTTATTCAAACAAAACTTGTATCTTGATGAAACAAGATAATTCTAAATTGACCCATTATAGTATACTGACATGCTGTGGAAATTGATCAAAGATTAATCTTCTCGCAATAGTCACAATAGACAAATCAGCAATTTATGTATTTCTGTAAATAAATAAGAAAGCAAGCAAAACATTAGTTAATTAAAATAAAAAAAGTATATAAAAATAAACGTATCAAGAACATAAGCATCAAGCAACAATAAATTTAGGTACAGACGTACAGTGTAAAAAATTTAGTGATGGGCTAAAAAAATCGATTTTTTTTAAATAATTTTACTTTTAATCGATTTCTTAAGTCAATCTTAGATGAAGCGATCTTTCGATCTTTAAACAATATCGACTCATTTTGATTATAATCAACGACTTTTTCTTGAGCATTAGAGCATAGAAAAACAACGCCTTCTCTCCATTAAAAAAAAACCATACACCCAATATTTGGGTTTTTTTTAGACTCCAAACCATACATTATTAGGTAAATAGTGAATCAATTTTTTGGGAACTAATCTACTAGATTTTTTTCACATTTAAAAATTTCCCTTCACTATGTAAAATACTTGAAATCAATAAGTCTGAGTCTATAACTCTGGTCTATGAACATATAATGTTTTTTTTTTAATGTTCATACTCTGGACAATGAGACCATGATTCATTTAAGGCAGGAGTATACATCTCGAATTAATATAATAATCATTATACTGGATACCGCGGACTAAGATATAATGGACTGGGAACGAACACCTTATCAGTGGCCTCAAAAGTATGAACAAAAGGCAAAATGCAGGGGGTCGCAAAAGTAATCAAAAGTTTACAGCGCCATCTGTATAAAACACGGACTAATATATAAATGTGACGCCAAATAAGTCCACTGGTGGCACCGAAAACAATCAATTATGAGTGTTGATGATAACAGAGGAACCTTTTGCTGGCCGTCCCCCGTCACCCGCCCATCATGTCGTTCCCAGTCAATTATATCTTAGTCCATGCTGTATACAAACGTGGAAAGTAATCAGGTAAAAAAATTGAAGCCGAAAAGTGTTAAGACGATTAGCTGTCGCTTAGATAAAACACACTGGATAGATCTATAACACATAACAATTACAGCTTTAGGGTATATCACGCGTAGACGAGTAGTCACCCTCGATAATAGATATATGGATAGGCCATGGCTATATTAACACTGTATGGGGTCGCGTTCCTTTTTGTGGGGGAGAGAAAATATCTTTAAGAATGTTCTCTCTCATACATGGAGTACTATTATCTATGTTCACTGAGATAGATATTACATACTGGAGCGCGGACTGCCTTTCTCACAATGATAAAAAAATTAGCCTTCCCGAATTTCGCTTCCCTTACCACAGAAGCGCAAAACATTTCATTTTTACATACGATGGATGTGTAGTAATGACTATTTTCGTTCATAGTTCCTAATTTATTTCTATTATTTTCTTAATTCTTTACCAAATTGAATGTAGTAATAATTAGTCATTACTTTATTGTATTACCATGATTATATATAATGATACAAAAAGAGATCCAATTTAACAATAAATTTAAATCACACAGCAAAGCCTATGGATAAATTTTAATTTAAAAAGAAAAAAATAACATATTTATTCTATATCAGTATATTTATGATTGATTCGAAAGTAGAAAATAATTGTATTTTCATATTGTATATTTTTTCTGTGCGTGTGTATGTTATTAAAGAGCTGCTCAAGTAGGGATTTTGAGTTATAAGATAGAAATGTTAGCTGTTGGTTAATAAATGAATAAATAAACAAATATTCATAAACATTCTAATCTAACATAAAATTACACATAGCAGACAGGAGAAAATATTGGTCAATGTATTAACAGTCGATAACCGTCAACAATAAAAATTATTTGTGTATTATTTAAGACAACGTCTCTCTGTCAATGTATATATATATATAAATATACACAAATAGGTAATCTAAAAACTATTTACAAATTTTCAAATAAAATCATTTTTGGTAGTTTTTTCCGAAGAGAAGATTTATAGTTTTTATTAATATTTCTCTAAAATTATATTTCCTTTGGTAATGGAGCATTCTTATTTTTATAAATGTGGTACTAATTAGTTTAAACAATATATATTTGTGGCTAGGTGCCCCTAAATCCACATATATTGTATGTAAGTTAGGAAAAAAAATGAACTACTTTTTAACTGTATACTAACGAAAATTACCCATTATTTACACGTCCATCGTATATTCCTCATATAAAAATGAAATGTTTTGCCCTTCGGTAGTGGGGGTAACGTCTAACTCAACGGCTCGTTTTTATACGGCCGAGTCTGCGCTCCAGTATATATTATCTATCTCAGTGTTAATGCTATTTACCCCTATAACTTCAAAATTGATAGTAATACAGGAACGCATGATAAGCTCTAATAGCCTATCCATCTCTTTATTATCTATGGTAGTCAGCAGCACGATTTAAGATATATAGGTTGCACAACGAAGACAAATAAATAATGTTTTATAGTGTCATTTTTAAAGTCACTGCGGGACGCTATTAAACATGGGTCGTTGTGCAACCTGTATATCTTAAAGCGTGGTCACCAGTCTGCGCTCGAAGCAGACCGGTTCTGCCCGTTCGGTCCCAATATATTTATTGCCCATGAGCCAGAAATGAAATAGGTAGTAAGGGACGGGATGTGTATTGTATAAAACTATAAAGACAGGAGAGATATAATTGTATTTATGCTTTCCGCATGAGCACCGAGCAGTGGTGACATTATGCCCAGTTTCATCAAGATTTTAAATCATAACTCTTTCCGTTGTGTATTATCTATGATTAAGATATACAAGTTCCCCGTTGCTCTATAGTAAACAGCTTTCGAATTGACTATTTAAAACAGCCGTAAAAAATAACCACTAGTGCTTTTTGTCAACATCTAGAACAAACTGTATACCTGATTTTTATAATCAGTTCATTGTGATACTGCCGCTCGGAGCGCTAATGGTTATTTTTAGCTTGTTACTTTATAGCAATCTACTGATTGCTTATCAAATTTCGATAGGCAATCAGTATAACTTTAATCGTGTGTAGAATGAGAGGCCCGCTGACATAAAATAGACGAGAGCCCACAGGGAGACGAATAATTTTATACATAAAAGTATAATATAGGTAAACAGTGGCGTATTCGAGGGACCCTGGTTTGATATTTATATATCTATTCAAGATAAATAGTACCTATCTATGATAACAAAATTGTCAAATCAGCATCAAATTAAGCAAAAACTACTATGAAAAAAAATTCGAGAAGTTGTGGTATGATTCCGTTTTAAGTGATGAATTGAAAAAAAAATTATCGTCCCTTAGCCGAACTTCAAATACACAACTAAGCATCAAATCGAATTTCAAACGATACCGCACTAAATCATACTTTTCAAGCCGCATAGTATAAATTATACACAGATGAGTAAAAAAAGGTAGTGTACCTACAATAGTGAATTTAAGAAACGGGAGTTTCAACAAGTAAAATTTGTTTTTAAATGCAAAACGATTTCCTATTTATGTATACATATTCGATGCAAAACCAAAACTTTAATTTCGTCCAACGAAGTCGTACGTCCCCTTGGGTTTGTCGAATTGTGCGAAGTGTTTATTACATATCTCAAACCAAAAAAAAATGTTTTTCCTAACCACACGAGTCTCGTGTGTTATTTAAATCATCGTACGTGACGGCTCGGACAGTCATACAGCAATGGATTCGTCGGACAATGATAAAATTAAAAATACGACACAAAGTCAACACAAATTGTAGTTGATAAGCAACTAATTTGGTAAGCATACAAAATGAAAATGGAACATTATACAAACTTGTGATTGAATTACAAGTGGGTAATGCACAACTACACTCTCAAGAGAGTAATATTAATAATACTATTTTAAATGAAAATTTATAAAATGCAAATGTAACAGGCCATAGCTAAAAGAGACCTAGCTGACAAAGGATTTTCAATATATGATATCTCAAACATTAAAATTAAAAAAAGCTTAATCCAAATTATAAAAACAGCAAAAATAAGGGTATAAGGTACCTTTACTTTTCGTGGACTTAGATCCACAAGCTAATAATAAAGTTATTTACAACTTAAATAGTCTAAGTCAAAGGTTCCCAAACTGTGGGTCTTGATTATATTTTTAATGGATCACGTTATACTTTTTAAATAATACATTTTTTAGACATGTGTTTCTATTAATTTTTGTTGATGTTTAAATTTAGTTTTATCATAATTCGTTATCTGAGTTTGAGACAGTTACGAATTTACTGCGACCGTGTCAACACGGCGCAATCAGATTAGTAGTTATTAAAAAGATAGGATAGATCCTTGATAAAAATTTGAAAATAAAATATATTATTCTTTAATTCAAAATGACTCTTTTAAATAAAAATACAAATAAAAGGTCATCAATATTATTGTGGGCCTTCAAAATTTAAATAATTTCCAAAATGAGTCCATACCATAACAAGCTTGGGAACCTCTGGTCTATGTTATCATACAATTAAAATAGAATCTCCAAGAAAAACAAATTATCAAAATAGTATCACAATGTAGAAACTGTCAGCTTTTTGGGCATACTCAAAATTACTGCTCCAAAAAGTCAGTGCGTAAAATGCAGCGAAAAGCACAAAACAGATAACGGACAGTCTGTTTTACTGCCATAGGCTGAAAAAATTAAAATCTAAATGCGCTAATTGTGGTGAAGCACATAACACAAACTGGAAGGGTTGCTCTGCAGAAGAAAGAGCACATACGTCATATCCAAGAAAAATTTCTGTAGTACAACGCAATTAACAAAAACCAGTGAAACTGTCACAACGATTATATCTTATAGCTCTCCCAACATTAACATAAAGCTTCGAACTTCCAAACAGCAACAACAATGCCATGAAAACGACTTCACATCAATAGATATCTTATCTGCTTTAACTAATATAACAACATCGATAGAAAGTGAGACATCTAGATTGCATAGATTAGACGGAAATCAAGTCCAACAACAAAAACCAAAAGAAAAAGTAATGAATCACACACCTCCGATACTATGGAACGCCAAGGGGCTAGTGTCTACAGCGTAAACAACATGACTTCTTGCACAAAGAAAACATTGATATTGATCTTATATCAGAAATACACTATGCACCCTGGTCTGTATTTAAAGTTAAAAATTATAGTATTTATACCACTGTCCATCCTAGTGGTAAGACTCGAGGAGTTCTGTGGTAATTATAAAAGATTCTATTTTAACATTTCGAGTTTGACAAACACTCTTATTATGATAAAACCTCAGTGGCTCACTGTTAAACGTCCTGTAGTCCTATATCCTGTAGACACGGATTCAAATCCTGTTCCATGAGACTTTTTTTATTTTATTCTCGATATCTCCCTTAAGACCGGCCACAGCACATATGGCCGAGTAAAGACTTGGGTCCGCACCGAGTAAGACAGGAATGTTACCTAAATAATGGGAAAAGGCACAAGTGATTATGTTACTAAAATCAGGTATGCCACCAGAACAAGCTACCTCATGCAGATCAATATTAGTTCTCCCAAGCATGTCAAAATTCTTTTAGCTTATTCTTAAATGTCTAAAACCACTAATGGAAGAGACACCTCATACCAGACCACCAGTATGGATTTCGGAATAAACATTAAAATATTCACCAATTTTATCGTGTCATAAACCTAATAAGCAAGGTGTTGGAAAAAAATAAGGCGTTTGATAAGGTTTGAGATAAAGGACTACTCATAAAACTATGAGAAATACCACACAGTTCTAGAATCTTATCTGGCTGAAAGGTAGTTTTGAGGTATGTATGAAGAAGCGATCACAAATTGTAAAAATCAGGTTGAGTAAAATATGTTTTAGGACCTATTATTTATTTGCTTTAAGCAGATGACATCCCCACCAATACTGTGACTCATTGAGAGCCGTTTGCTGATAATATGGTTATTATAGCAACAAGTAATGATCAACAGACTGCGACTTAAAACGTACAGGCTTCAATCAACCGTTTCTCTAATTAGACAAGAAGATGATAATTCATGATCAAAAGTGATAAATCGATGCACGTAAATTATACACTATATAAAACAGAAAATCTCCAAGTGTTGCTAGATCACACGACAATCTCAAAATTCAGCTTACTACTTAATCATGCACTTTGAATTCCGCCTTAATTGATGCAACATGCACTGCAGAAAAAATTGCAAATCAAATGAAAAAACTGGCAAATAGAAACACATTCCATTCTAGACTTGGCATCCTAATGGTTTCTATATGTAGCTGTCATCAAACCTATTTGGACTTGTCACACAACTGTGAAGTTCTGTCAGCAAATACAACATCGTCAAAATATTGACTTTTGTACCATTGCGACAGCATAAAAGTTCGACAAGAATGTAACCATCCATCAAGATTTGATCTTCCATCCAGGACCAACTCAAAAAATTTTCCAATATGTAAAAAAACTTGAGCTTCACCCCAATGGTACTGTTAATAACTTCTAGAGAACTTGCAAGACATTAGGCGCCTCAAACCATTCGGCTTAATTTAAGTAACTTATTAGGCTAAGAAAATTGGATATCTCATTAGAGGTACAGCCCCAAATATTTTCATGTATAATAATATGTTTAAATTATTATTATGATGATTATTATTTGTATAATATAATAGTACTTATAAATTATCATATTTCATTCATTCACAACGTATTGTATTTAAAAAGGCCTTTGGTCGTTTGAATAAAGATTCTACAGTTAAAAAAAAGAAAAAAAAGTCATTTAACGTCAGGCAGTGGTAGTTCAATCAGCTACTGGCACAAGAAAAGTATACCTATCGTAGATTTATATATATTATATAATATTATATAGGTGTACTTAATACTGAGAGACGTCATGACTCTCATGTCCTATTTGGATCAATTTTTTTTTTTAATCTATTAGGGTAGTCTGGTTTTCGTCAGAGAGGGCTAAAAACCCTACGTTGTAAAATTACTGTTGTTCAAAAATCAATACATTTGCCTAGAATATGTGTGAAGATTTTAGAAAAAAGACTGGAAACCAGGCAACTACTTTTCGGAATATTCGAACATTATTCAAGACAGGAGCTGCATACAGCGTTGTGTCTGAAATTGAAATATACAAACTTAGAGTAAACGCTTCAACAAGAAATCAGATGGACCAATTCGGGGACCATGGATATTACAAATTAGATGAATACATTAAGACATATTAAGATATTACAAAATTAGTATGGAAAATGCAATAAAAAACGTTTCTTCGGAACAGGGTTCGAAGTATATAAGAGCTTAGTGCCAGCAATAAAAGATTTCAAAGATTTAAAACCAAGAAAATCCATACTTACAATGTGGGCTCTATTATGATATTTGTTTCATTAACATACACACGGCGCTATAGAAGAGAAACAAGAGAAAGATTTTTTTCTACGAAGTAGTAGAAAGCACGCTAAACAAAATTTCAAAGATACAATATACATCGTATTGGGTGACCAAATGCAAAAAATTGGTAACCAATAGATAAAGAAACCACATTCAAAACAGCAATGAGAAGTCATGGCCAAGTAATGACAATGAACTAAGACTAATCGATCAATAGAAAAATAGAAGATCACCGAATCAGAGTAGGGAGCTGAAAAATATAACAATCAAAGAAATAAAATATACAATGAAGGACTGTTTAAAAGGTGACAAGAAGAAGCAGAACTAAATTACAGATTTAAAGATACACGTCAAATTTACCAAAAGATAAATTCAACAAGGAAAGGATATACAAGACAAGAAACATTTTTAGGAGAACACAGCAACCGAACATGGGAGATCATAAAGATATTGATAGGATATACCTGCTCGATAAACTTCTCAGTGGGGACAATCTAGTCGAATTTATCCAGAACTGAGACAGCAAATAAAAGTCTGTCTTATACTATCTAAACAAAAAATACAAATACAAATAAAAAGATTCAAAAATCAAAAATCCTCAGAGGATGGGATTTAGACTGAAATCAGAGAAATAACTTTAAAGACTATAAGAAGTAGAGTTATAGCCCTAATAGAAAGCACATACATAATTTTAGAGAATTGCATACTCGACGGAACAAAACCAATATCTGAGGAAGTACTAGATCAGATTTCTGCATTCGCCAATTTTCTCAAAAACTATGGGAATTCAACAAAAAACTATATATTCTATTTATTGATTTTTAAAAAGCTTACGACTCCATACACAGAGAATGCCTAATCAGTATATTAATAGAATTTCAATTTTCAAAAAACTGGTAAATTTCATTACAACTAACATTTATCGACACATTTATCAAAATCAAAATACCACATAGTCTCAGAAACATTAAAAATATCTATTGGCCTAAAACAAGGAGATGCCTTCTCTACCATTCTTTCTAATTTAGTTCTAGAGACAGTAATAATAACTATAAGAGGTCCAATGAGCAACACTAGGTCATTTGACAATACTACAATAGGCATACGGGAGTACGCTGATGATATTGTATTACTATTTTTATAGGTAATAATTTAGTAGCTGTGAAACAACGTTTATTATATATATCTGTGGTAACAACATTATAAGCATCAAATAAATATAGCAAACAAAGTTTGTTTAAAGATCAATGATAGCCAAAAGAGTACATAATACTAGGACGAAGAGGGTTGAGAATACCAACAAGAATCACCTAGGGTCGATAATATCACAAGATAATGACTTAAAAATAGAAGTACCTTTGTACTACGATGTAAGGGGTGCATTGATAATAGGTTTTTTTGAAATATTCGCATTTCAAAGACGTGTTCATACAACGATTTTGAGAATTACTATGGAAATAAATATTTTAGTTTGTAAATGGTAGGGTTGCAATTGGTTCCTAGAGCAGATGAGGCGCAACACAAAAATATGAGAGTTGAATGTTTGTTTACTTATATAGGTACTCAAAAGCTACATGACTAATTTTGTGAAAATTTCCATTTGTTCTCAGATATTAGGAAAATTTAGAGTAGTTTGAACAACATTCGTTTAATACCAAATCGTCTGGGTTGAACTAATTCACAAAGCGAGATACAATGACATCGATTAGTGCGTCAACTGAGGTATAGTAAAACCAAGATATACCTAGATAGTGCCAAGTTTTATATTATTCACTTTTTCAAGGGCAAAATTGTGTTAAACAGCATACAATGCATGTTGGTTCATCAAAAATTACTACAAAAAAATGACTCAAAAACTACTGGATCGTCAATACAAATTATAGTTATGCATATAAATACATAAAACAAATATTTGGCGGAACAGCTAGTATATATGTGCACATTTAATAAACTTCATATGTAGGTATTGATTTTAATTAAAACGGAAATATGTAGTAAAATTAAATAATCTAGTATACAATTTAATTAAATTTTTTTAAACATACTTGATATAAGAATGTACTTGAATCACAATGTTCAACGAATATCAATTGAAAACATCAAAATTATTTTCTTATTCTCATTCATTAATGATGTGTCAACCATTCGAATATGTATAATTTTTACACTAAAAATTTAACAATAATTAAAACAAAAATTAAAATTATTCACAATTATTATTAAATGTACAAGAATAAAATACTAATACACAACAAAATCAATTGCTTCGATAGTATTTTTTGTTTATTTTACAAGTTTGAGTAAGCTAGAGTTTTGTTTTGCCTAAATCAATCATACTTTAACTTTAATATTAATTAATTTATAAAAATATAGCAATATTTAGTTGTATTTTAGTTTTATGTAAAAGGAACATCTATATAATATGGTGGGTTTTTCATTTTTTTTTTTTACACAATATAATATGATATTCTATGAATTGAAGTACAATATCTAACAAATAACATTCTACAAAAGACTGTTGAAAATTAAAAATTAAATAAAGCAGGAAATTTAATTAATAAATATGTACATATATATATATATATCAAAGCAAAAGAAAATACTTGCTACAAAATTGTACTTCATAATTGTATAAAAAAAAGTTAAAAGATACAATAAAATGGCATATAACTAACTTCTAAGAAATCTTAAGCTTACTCATAAACACGTCTAAAAATGCCATAATGCCTTAAAAATTCTGAATAATCAATTAATTTTTTTAATTTTGAAAAAAAAACTAATATAAATTTGGTATAAATAGAACTGATCTTTTTGAATTTCTTTAGTCTGGAAAAGAATTATTTCCATAATTTTTTTTTATACATAAGTTTAGATTATATATTTATTTACTTGTATATAGTTAGTAGTTTGATGACTTTATATAAAAATCATGTAAAAATTTTAAAATTTACAAAAACTTAAAAAATCCTAAAATGCTCCAAAAAATGATCTTAAAATGTTAACTTATTATCTGATTCAAAAATACATGAAACATGTATGTTGTAAAACGAGCATTGCGTAGCCAGATTCGGAAAAGAATGCTAAGTGTATCAATATCGCAGCATTACTAATAACTATAATCACTAAACCTCGATATACATTTCACTTATATAGTATATATATAAATAAAAAAATATTCTTACCTAGATTATTTACAGGCAGTTTGTTTGATGCAATGTGGTCAAATATTAGTCTTGCATATTACATTTAAAAAAATTTAATAGATTTTTAAACTAATTACGTATGTTTCAAAGAATTTTAAATGATACAAATTTATCTTTGAAAATTGTTTAGGTACCTGATGAAACAAAGTCTTGTTTGAAATTTTAGTAGGTACCGAGTTACAATAGTGACTTAAATCTTATATAATACTTAACAGACTGGTAATATAACTATTTTAACAATTAATTCTAAATTTAGTACTTACTCAGAGTTTTTAACATTTTTCATAAGAAAAGAAAAAAAAAATTACTTAATTCATAATATTTGGACTAATTAAATTTCAACATTTGATATTGTTTTCTCCTAATGTTGTGATAAACTGAATAGATCATCATTAACAGTCAATGTCCACTTTCACTTATCCTTCCTAATGTGATAGATTTTTTTTTAGGAATTCATGATGATAGTTATTAGAAAACATTGTATTATAAGACTGTGATAAATTCGTTTGAAACAAAATATAGATAATAAATGCAAAAATGTTATTCTTGGATTTTTGAAATAAACTGTGTAGAGAATAATTATTTTTACTTAGAAAAACATATCTATTTTTATTTAATATTAAATGAATATTATGTTTTAACACATAACTAGTGTAAATTTAATTTAATAAATATGAAGAAAGAAAATGAGCAATCTTAAATTATCACAGTTTGTTAAAAAGTAAATAAAAATCACAGTATGTTATAAAAAAACATTTTTTAAAATAATCTGCCAGTGTTTTTTTTGATATTGTTTAAAATTGTGTAAGCTTGGAATGTTAAGCTTAGATGGAAAAATAAAACTTAAGTTAGTAAATATCATCAACGCTTTCCCTTTTTTTTCTTATCTTTTTTTTTATCATGTTTCTTTTTCTTTTTTCGTCGACTAGTGTGGACAATGTCTGTTTCTGGATCTTCTGGTTCAGTCATAGAAGGTTGTATAGTTTCACTCAATAAGCAAGTTGTGGAAATATTATTTTTATTAGAGTCCAAGAGTGAAATATTGTTAGCAGTAGTGTCAGCTGGGGATATATTATCAACTGTAGTGTCAGTTATGGACATTTTATTAGCCTTAATGCCAGTTGTTTTAATATTAGAATTTTTAACGGTTTTATAGTTAGTGGTTGCGGTGCTTGAGACTGTCAAAGTGTCTGTAGTTTTAGTAGTTGTAATTGAAGTAGTACTGTTGTACCTATGGCGGTTTGAGATCATCATTAAGTTATGAGCAGCATTTACTGCTTCTAAACTATCATCTAACAAAGCATGCTCAGGTACAGCAGTAGCAACCGTTTCAACCAAGGACGGTATACTGCAATCTGATGATGGTGAATGAGGCACAGAGTTAATTGATAAACTTGGAGAACAAAATGGCACAGAATTATCTGATGGCATATTTACAGGTGAGCCATAGTATGAATTTGTCGAAGAAATTGGAAACTGAGCACTAGGAACTTGAAGATATGCGTGGGGAAATTCTGTATACATTTGTCCATCAGAATAATAACGAGACATATTATGATTATGTTTTAGACCTCTATCGTTCAAAGTAGAACAAGAGTCCAGAGAGATCCCATGTGATGTTGTAGGAAAATTACTTAAAATGGGTTGATGAGAAGAACTGGTTAGATTTCCAATTGATGATTGACGTGATGTACTAGGTGAATTCTCTGCAGCAGCTTGATGTGATACGTTAGATATATTTTCATGGACATATTTTAAAGACTGGTTAGTTAAATTTAAGTTCATTGATTGATATGAAGGACTAAGAGGATTCTTTACAAAATACCTATTTATTTCATTAGGAAAATGTTCTTCATCACACTGATGTGAAGTACCTAATAAGTTTTGGTTAGGTGGGTGGTACGATGAATTAGACAATTCTTCCAATACATGTTTTGGTATCACTTTATTAGGTACTTGTAAATATTGATAAGAATGAAGATGCAAGTCTTTATTAAAACATTTATGTCCTATATCAAGTTTTTTTTTACATTCAGAATTCAATGATTTATTACTATCATTAACATCTGAATAACTTTCACATGCATTTTGTAAATTTTGTGAATTGCTTTTCACATCTTTATTTAATGGAAATATAATTGTAAAAGCATGTTTAAAACGTTTTATATGTCTTTCCATATCTTCTATCATCTGAGAAATAGACTGTTTTTCCACATCTTCTGCTGAAGTAAAACGCTGTGCCAAATGTTTTTTCCAACTCAATGATATTTGTGTATTGGTTGGCTGTTCATTTTCACAATTGTCTTCTTCAACACTTGGCTTTTTCCCTTCAACATATGTATGCAACATTTCTTGATTTTGATTTAATTTAGAATCAAAATCACCACAAATATTACATAGGCACCGTTTACCCAACTGTTCTAATACAGGTATATTAGGCCATGTTCTTGGGTTTGAAGTTAATAACTGTTTATACTTATACTGAATATTGAAACGAAAGTCATCAAATGGTACAGTAAACTCATGTCGTAGCATTTCTGCATTGGAAGGTATAACTCGGAAATGATGGCTGTTGGTACATTTGGGATACATGCATAAAAATAACTTGCCACTATTGAATAAGTAGTGGGCTGCTTCAAAACCATCTATGCCTAGTGATGTGCTCGATTCTTTACTCTGACTTGGTATTTTAGTAGTTCTATACATTTCTGGATGGTCGGTTGGTTCTGTTCTTGAATTACTTTCAAAACTGTGAACTGCTCGGGATTGAATTTGTGTTTTTTCATCAATGGAATTAGATCCAGATTGAACGGTAGGTGAAAGATGATTTGGTGCAATGAAATTAGATAAGTCTTGGAACTGTTGGTTTGGCTGGATTAAAGTGCTGTTATTTATTCTTTCGTTAAATGACAAACTAGTGCTTTGGTTTAGAATTTCATTTGGTGACAATTTTTGATTTAATTCATCATCGGTATATTTATACATAACATTTGAATTTCTTTTATATTCCTGACTTTGAGAAACGTCTAAAAGTTTTCCATTTGAAGATGTTTGACTTTTGGTTTTATTTAAAGGCCATTTATAATGAACTTTACAATTTTTACTTGACTGTAGCATTAAATGTGCCATATTCATCATCGACTGTTCTTCTTTTTGATTTAGATCTTCTGACAAACTTGGGCCTATTATCTGGTCATAACTTGAATATTGTAACCCATTATGTGGTGATATGTGTTCTGGATTTTTATGTTGTAGTCTAAGAGGAGGATTTTCATACCTAACAGGTGTGTTACTATCAGATCTTGGATACTTATATAAAAGTCCATTATTCATAATTGACAAATTTTGATTAAGAACATCGTCATAGCCATTAATTAATGGTTGTTTTACATTTGGATCATTATCAGTCGGTTGTAACATGGGATGAATGTATTTATCGTTTGAACACATGTTAACACAATTTCTCTGTCTATTTTCAAAATGAATTAGATTGGGATCTTCTATATTTCCATGATTTGTCATTTCTATATCTGAAGAAACTCGGAAATCAGTAATTGGACTATAATATACTTGCGGAGGACTTTTATTTCCTAAAAACACCTTTTGTACATGTGCTTCGTTCAAATTAATTGGTATTACAGACTGCGGATTTAGATTAATTGGCACTGAAATCATTTCTGTTGGATCTGTATATATTTTTAAATTTTGCTTTTGATGATGGTTAGTTGTGTCAGACGGATTTTTAATGGTAGGCCAATTACCACACTTTTCAAAACTATTAAGAGTATTAATTGATTTTAAGTCAGTTGATATTAGACTAGACATGGATAAATTATTTATACCCAAATTATTATCTTTGGGTTCAGCACTGTTAATTCGTAAGTCCATTGAGTCAACGTCACTAAATTCGTCCGAAACTACATCTATAATATCATGTTTGTCTTTATTACTTGATGAACCTCGTTCCATAACATTCATATCAGTTGGTCTAGATTTATTCATTGCAAAATTATAAGAAGGTTGTTGTTCTATGATAGATTTTTTCTTTGAAACATCAAAACACATGTTCATGGAACTACTGTGATATATGCTACTATTTGAATCATTTAATTCATGTACTACATCTTTTGGAGACACAGTAACAGGGATAGGTTTGACAGTAACTGCCAGAGGTATTCGATTTACATCATACACAGAACCATATGCTGAATTTGAAACTGAACTTTCACTAGGAGACAAAGCAGCTGTATATGAATCTTCGGGGAATATTCTTGATTCAATTCGATTATAAGAACATGGCCTGGACATAATTGGAGTTTCCAACTGCATATTATTTAAAAGTTCAACTTCACTATTTTGATTAGTAACACGACTGGTGTTAATGTTAATTGAATTGCATAAACCATTTAATTGTTGTAAAGAAGACTGAGACTGATCACAGTCAATATCATTATTATCATTGTGGGAGTGTACCAATGATATATCAGGGACCCATGAACTCTTATTCATAGGGATATCAGTTGAGTTAATAGAAACAGGAGATAACACATTCACTACTTCCAAGTCTCGAGTATTTGAATTTATAGTGTTTTCAACATAAGGATGTTCTATATGAGACAATTTTTGTTCCATAGGCAAAGCATAAATTTGAGAATTTTCATTTTCATTGACGGACCGTCTGGATGAAACTAATTTTGAAATGATTTCTTCCGAGTTTCTTAGAGATAATAAATGTCCAGTCTTTGGACTATTGTTACCTTCAGTATCAGAGCTTGTAGGTTCAATTTCCATATGTTCAGAATTATCGACCGTGGTTGATTCATATCTTGGTTTAGATTCTGGAGAATATGGATTAGAATGAGATAACTTTAAAGGCCACTGTATGTCACTAGAAGGAGAAGCAGTACCACCATCCTGATCACTTAGATCAATAACTTTAGGACAATTTTCTATGCTTTCATCTTTGTCACGGACAGTAAAATTACTCTTTGGATGTTTCAAATTTAAGACAGCAGTTATCGATAATTCAGGGTGTGATGTTTTTGTCACCCATTTGTTTTCTTTGACTGAAGATTTATTTATTAGATGAGAAACTCCATTTATGTTTCTAGTGTTCTTTGGATTTTCAAGTACTGAGTTATCATTATTTAAAGTGACACGACTAATAGTTTCAATATTTGAGTTCTGGCCATTAGAATCAATGATTTGATTTGGATTGCGGTTTGGTACATTTTTTTCATGCTTGGACTTCGTTCTGCAAATTTTCTTATTTTTACTACTTTCACTAAATGATGAATATTGATTTCTTTTTGATCCTTTAGAATAGGAACATTCAGGATGATGAGAAGGACTTCTAATTTCAGAAATGTAATTTAATCTACTTGTGCTATTAGATAGTGTAGGATCAAATCTGACCTCATCCCTGTATAAAACATGTTTTTCAGATGATTTTGATTTTTTCACATTAACTTGTATTTCATCTTCACTTGATTGTTGTTTTACATTAGCCGGGAATGATTCATGAGCCATTAATGTTTTTAATGCATCAACAGGAGATTTTTCATTATCATTACTTTTATCATTATTGATTTCATCAATTATTTTAGTAGTTGATGAATTTATAAGATTAGTTTTTTCCATACATTTTTTATCAGAATGTGAGAATTTTTCTATATCCCGGTGCGATTGACTTTCTGAATCTTCTCCAAAGGGTTTTAATTTGATCGAATCATCATTGATTGGAACAACACGAACGTCATCGGATTCATCATCAATCTCCAGACATTCATACTTACTTGGGGTAAAAAAATTGTACTTGATTTTTCTCATTAAGCTATTACAGGAACGTGTAGTTGGTATAAGTGGTTTTAGAGTGTCATCAAAATTTTCATTCTGCAAAAAATAACAGCAAATTAAAACCAACAATATACAGAATTTAAGAATTAATATATATTACTACCATACTACTTATCAACATTTGTATAAAACCTTATCTTAAAATTAAATATCTTGAACTAATTGGGTGAAATTAAGTGACTTTTTTTATTTAATACATCAACAACTAGTGAATATTGTATGTTGTTAATTTTAATAGATAATTTTAATTTATTTTGTTTTGAATTTGAAAAATATTTATAACCTTCCAATACATTGAAAACAATGAATAGAAATAAAGGGAAAAAGAGCAGATAGTATGTTGACAACCAAAGAAGCATTAGAGAAAGGACCCTGAACTGTACATATAAAAGTGGATTATCACAGGAATTATGCATGTCGGCAATAATGATGTAGCTTTTACATATAAAGAGTTGGAAATTTATTAGTATTTTATTATTAAAATCTAAAAGGTAAAAGAAATGGAAATTTACTATAACAGGTTTTTTAAGACCAAATTGTCATTGATCAAATACATGTTTCCAAGAATATCCAACTTCTAGACAAAGAAATGTTATTGTGTTTAAAAAAATACTTTCAAATTTGACATAAATATGTATCAATAATGTAATATCAGTGTCCGAGTGTTATCACGACTTATAAAAATTAATTCATCTATATTATACTATTGATATTATATATATATATGTACAATTTGAAAGTATTTGTTAAAAACAATATTATATTTCTAAATGTAAAGGTTGTATATTCTTGGAAACACATTTACTCTATCACGGACAATTTGGTCTTAAAAAGTTTTATGGTAATTATTCATAAGCTTCAACATTTACATAATAATAATAATAAAACCAATAAATTTCCTATGTTTTACATGTCAAAACGACATCACTTTTTTCTGCTACGCATTCTGGTAGAAGCAATAATTCCGGAGCATATTATTTGGTTCTTGCTTCCTGTGTTCAGTGGCCTTCCCCTAATGTCCATTCAAAGAACCAAAGATTGAATAAAAATCATTATCAAATAATACCTATGTCGGACACTTATTATTATTGTTCATTTTAATATTTCAAATAGAAGTAATTTATAGACTAGCCTGCATTAAATAAATGTTCAAATGTATACAAAAATTAATACGAATAACTATTATTTAGTAACATTATAGAAGCTATTAATAATTAAAAGCTAAAATAATTTATTACCCAATTTTTCAAAACTTCATTTCCTGAAATCGCAAATAAATCTGGCCGTGACAATTTATTTTGTTCTTCAATTGGTTTCAATAGTATTGGAATATCTTTTCTTGAAGTATCCAATATATCCTAAAAGCAATAGCATTATTAAATCATTTTTGTTTTTATCTATTTTTATTGGCTAATGGATAGGTTAGACTTGTAGAATACAAACAAAAAAATGAAAATAAATTAAATTATTGACCAAACCATAAAAAAATCTTACTATACACGGAGCGCGCATTAAGAGCATGACCAGTCTCGCAGTCAAACAACTTTCTCTACCACAC